>JACEGR010010149.1:0-20793 GCA_014170235.1 Listronotus bonariensis
CAATTCCACTAAATTGAACTCATTCGTTCGCTGAACGTATTCGTTCCGGGAGCGTATAACCTTCATCTGTTTTTCTTTAACGAACGAATAACCTTCACTTGTTTTTCAAAACAGGCGGTCATAAAACAGAAATCTGTATTACCATCTGACATCTGACAAAATTCAAAGTCATTACATAACCTAAAATTCCTTTAAAGTGAAATTAAAGTTGAAAAAATCGGTTAACTAAGCTATTAAAATCAAAATATACAGTTTAACTGAAATACAAGAAGCAAATAAATAATTAACATGGTCCTCCGCAGCCAGAAAAATCATTTGTAAGCAAAATAGTTCCTAAATCACATAACCTATAACCAAAAAGGGTTCGAAGCGGTCTCCTGCAGCTCCGTCGGCGCAAAAGCGAAAAAGAGCGTGAAAGCGGTAGCCTGAAGCTCATTTGGAGTAAAATTAATATGTGAGTTGTCAAAATATAGATTGAAAAGAAAAACTATCAAAAATTACTTATTGCTTTGGAAAAGTAACTAACAAGTTATTGCATATAACTTTTTACCATCTTCCATTTATACTTTCTAAAAGAAGGCCTTTATTGAGTGTTACGTACCTACTTGTACGGAATGTTAGATTAGGACAAAGACTGGAAATGGAGATTAGCAAACTACATTAAAATATTACTTAAGGTAAGTAAACTAAAGTAAACTCATACCTATTTAGAAAAAACATTTATGGTAAATTTCTTTTTAGTTCAAAAAGGTAATATTTTAAAAAATATTTGTCTTATTTATGCAAATTGGGTAATCGTCTCGAAAGTTGGAGCAACCCCCATTTTGACCAAATTTGATATACAGGGGCACAGAACTAATAAAAAAGGGGCTGGTTATTTTTTTTTTTTTGCTGCTTAATTAAATAGTATGTTCTAACTTACTGTTATATTAAGAATTTTGTGCAAAAAGACGGGGGAATATAGTGAGAATAGGAATGTTTTTGATATTGGGCAAAATCATAGTTGCTCCCTTTCAAGAGAATTACTATAAATTGTCAGTACATATCGGTAATTATTATTAGTTGAAATAAATAGGTACCCAAAGATAGCAAAACACATTTGTTACTTGCATGATTTTAAACAAAGAGTACCTAAATTATCAAAACCTTTTATTGCTAGTTGTTTTCTTTTTTCATTTAATAATAATAATTTTATTTGTAGGACTCTAGAAGACTATGAATATCCCTTAGGACCATTCCAGAAGACAAAATTGCATAATAGTTCAAGAATCATATCAAATGATCGATAATAATCAAAATAATAATGCCCAACATGACTCACACATAAATTACCAAGCTTTTGTAATTTGTAAAAAATAATAAAAACAATCAATATTATTTTTTTGCCTTTATTTTAATTCTTAGGTTTACAATAAAAAAAGTACATTAGAGTATATAAACGTTGTTTTTATAAACACTAAGTTTTTGTCCTGGAATATTTTTGCAGATAAGCTCTTGAAAATACTCCCAGTTTATATAAAATATATTTCCTAAATAATACACCAGCTTGAAAAACCAATTAAATCCAGACACTTTCTAGTGTTTTCCGTGTAGTACAAATAATTTTACAATCTGGGAGTAACCTAAAAATAAGAAAATACAAATTTCAGGTTTAAATAAGCAAACGTAGGTTTTTCTCTAAACATTAATACGAGTTTAATGAGCATTATTTTTAACTTTTAGCATTAGCAGGGTTAACTTAGGACATTGTAGAGTATATAAATTATAAAAGAAAGATTAAAAGCCATTAAGTAAAAGAGAATATTGCTCCTATGAAAAGATCATTGGTTTAGGTTAGGTTTAGTTACGTAAGGGTTTTCGAGCTGTGAACTGGTAAAAGGAAGAAGAGACACGAATACAAAAAGTAAAATTGAATATCTTTTTAAAGAAACTGGGACGGTATCTCATGGATAATTGAAATAATTTTATGAAAATATTAGTATACTTTTAATGCAAATTTTACTCACAGTTGCTTTTGTTCTTCCATTTAAAAGAGCAATGAAATAATACCTTTTCCATATTCAAGTGCACTGATTTTAAAATTAACAATAGACAAGTTATTAATCAGTGTTTAGGCAAAATTTATGGGGTATTTTTGTAGGACCTTCTTTGTCTGTTATCTAAACATGGTCTTAAGTTTTGATGCATCTCATGGGGTTCCTGGGTTAGTTGCCTTGTCATTAAAGGACTATATGTTTCTTGCAATCTCTTTTTAGAAGCTAAAAATATCAAAATTTTTAAAGGGAAACAAATATAAATATAAGACATTTAAACTCACCTTTTTTTTCTACCCTTTACTTGATGCCTCATATTTAGACAAAGAAAACTATCACTAGGTAATAAACCAAAGCATTTTCAATACGTTGTTTACAGTGGAAAACATCATTTTCAACAAATTTAATATTTTTCATAAAACGGTAATAAAATTTTCTAACCTATATCTTTGGTGTATTGTGGGTTAGCTACCTACTGACTGATTAGCCTAGTTTACACCGCAAAGATCTTTGGATTCTTTTAAATGAGTTTTAACTTTAGTAATAAAATTAAAATTGGGTATCAAACTTTACTATTTATGAGTTTGCATAGAATGAAAAGTATGCTGACTTTGACAAATCTGTCATATTTTAAATTTTAATGGGTGTTGTGCGCCAATTTGTGAAGTTGGCTATGCACGAACGAAAACCTTTTGTTTTCATAAGAGCCTAGAGGAAATAAAGAAAAAACTAATAAAACGCAAACAAAAGGCGCTTAGCTTTGGACAAGTGAAATTAAATAGTGATATCGACTGCTGCCAGACTTCCCAGTTTTGTGCTACGCGTATTTTTATCCGGTTTTAAATAAAATGACTTTAAATTTTTTTGAAATAAATTCGGTTTAAAAAACGAGAAAGATACGTGCAGCACAAAACGGTAGCATCTGGCAACGCTGCCGATATTACTATTAAATTCTTCATTGCCCTATGTTTTCATATGCAAAATTTAGTAAATGTAGCTTTTAGCGGTTTTTAAAAGATATGTAAAAGTTGCAGTCACTTTGTCACTAACCCCTATATTAAATGTGGTATTTTTGTAAAACTTCTTAAAGCAGACAGCACACTATCGCGGAACCAACTCGGTATTCCAATCACTTTATAGTGTGCGGTCTCGCACCCAATTATATGCTTTTAAAATTTTCGTTTGCTTCCATTCCGTTCCGCGATAGGGTGCTGTCTGCTTAAAAACCTTTTTTAATAGTGACATAATTTACAAGATTTTCCTTTTGAAAAAGTTTACAACCTTATTTTTTTTATTTTTGATGTTTATTTTTTCTTTTGCTAAGCTTAAAAATAATAGATAAAAAAGTGTGAAACCATTAAACAAAAACGTTTTTTTCTATTTTCTTTGTTATATATAAAAGTGGATGGCAAAATATAAATGAAAACTCTTTTCAACGAACAGGCGTAAACCTATGGAAAAGGGTGCTTTTCACGTGCTGTTCTTTTGCTCATCAATTTTTTTTTTTTTGAACAAACTATTTTGTGGTACATCTAGAATCCTGTTTACCATTTCTTCTTTAAAAAGGCAATCGCTTATGTAAAGATTTGCTATTCCTGCTCTAGCATGACTAATTGTTTTTTTTTTGTACAATTGGCCGTAAAATTGAACTTTTACGCCCTGAGGCAAAAAAAAATTATAAATGCCCGCTTTAATAAATGAGAGCGTAAAATGGCACTTTTTATGCCCTAGCGCAAAAAGTATCAAAACGCCCGCATTTATAAATTAATTTTAATTTAATAAAAACATATGGTAAAAGTATACTGATTACTTTATTTGAAACATTAAAGGCTAGGAAAATTTCTCTAACTACAGAGAATGCTTGTATATTAATTTTAGTGGTACAAAAATATTGTTTGCACCTCTGGCGTAAAACACTTTTACGCCCACAGCTGAACTTTCAGTCGCGGGCGTAAAAGTGCTATTTTATGCCCTTGGTACAAAAATAACTATTTTAAAAACGGTGGGTCTTGGGGGTAAGTCCGCAGCTTAAAAATGTCATGGCCATTTTAAAGTAAGAAAACTTTGTTTTTGTTGGAATTTTTGATGACTGTGGGAAGAATAAATTAAATTTAAAAAATAAGTATTAGACTTAGGGTGAGTCCGCAGTTTAAAAATTGCGCGACTGAAATAGGTAATTTCGAAACTCTTTAATTTTATGAAAAATTTAAGACCTTGTATCTTGGGAACAAAATTTCGAGGACCCAAGTTTAAATAAACTTTTAGTTTTATTTTTCTGATGTAGAAACTGCCCCTCAATTTTCTTAGCAAGATTCTGTAACACCTTGTAGAGTTAAAAATTTAAAGTATCAATGGTAAAAATATTCAGACTTTTAAAAGCGGATATAACAATCTTAAAGTTTCTTAAACATCATTTTAGATTAAGAATTTTTAAGTAAATATTACAAATTATAGATGTATCAGTTTTTTGCTTATTTTTTATTTTTCTAATGGATATGTTTAATTTAGTATCTAATGAGTCCCAATATTTTTAGGTTAAACCACAAATTTTTAAATAAAGTAAATTACATAATTAGAATTTAATGCAGAATTTAAAAATGTAATGACAAATAGATGATTTAAATTAAAAAGAAAATAATTTGGTGGCATGGCTTATTTAAGGCAAGTCAGTATACATTAATTTACCATGAAAAAGTAAATTTTGCAAACCCATCTCGTAGGCAGCACTATGGAAAAGAATCCATTATTTTGGCCAAAAAGCAACTTTGAAATTTGAATGGCTCATGCCTATATTTCAAACTAGATACTTTAAACTACTTTTACAAAAAATTAATAAAGGATTTAACAACTTCTATTGGGTTTACAAAATACTTATGAATAATAATCATACAACTAAAAATAATTAAATATTTGGTGAAAAGTAATTTTTATGTTTGCCGCAAAAATTGCAATAATTTGTATTATTTCTACCCATGTAAACATAAATATATACTATTTAATCTGCTAGTTTATTACTATTCTAGTTTACCAAAGAAAAACAGTAAAATAATTTCAATAATAAAAGCTATTGTTTGCTTGCAAAATCTAGCTACTTTTCGTAAAGATATTTTACCATTTTTTTATCAGGTTTTGTTCTGGCAATCGCCCTACTATTTTTTGCTACCTCTGAGTGTAAGGATAGAAACTTTTTTATTTTAAAGATCCATTTAAATAATTAATATGCTTTGCCCAACTCTGTATATCTTAAAAGGTAAAAGCATTATGATATAGGCTACGAATACTACAGATTTAATCTTACAAAACAGGCTTTTAATTTATTTTATACGTTAAAAAGTAAAGAAGTTAGAAAGATGTATATTTATTACGCTTTGAATGTCATGTTTTGGAAACTAATTAAGATAGACATATCAAATGTGGTATTTTTTAAAAAATCTTTTTATAAGATCTTTTCAGTTGTGATATAATATTGTGACGTTGACATTTTGAAATACTACTTGACGTCACTGGGACATATGTACCATATGGAACTATCTTCTTGGGACCATAAGACCGGTGGACCGTCAAAACTAACTTTGCATTTTTTTAAAAACCAACTTAACTTATTTAATTAACTAAATTTAGTACGGGCATACCCCCCACTCGGGGTAGCCCGTACGGGGCTGAACTAAAACTTTAACTTTATGCTTGACTTCACTAACTACTTCTTATCTAATAATCTCTCTAACGTCTTTTCTCTCTTTTTTAAATATCAAATTTTCCAGTGTTTGTTTTGCATTTCTACGATAGCCAGTTTGTTTAATGTTTTTATTTTATTATTATAAAAGTAACCTAGAAAATTGTTTAATTTATACTTTTAAGACCTTGACACCTCACGTATATTTTTATGTAGCAAATTTCCCAATGTTAAGTAAACTAATTAAAATGTATACTTATTTTAAAATTCCCAAAAATGTATATTTTTAAAATTCCCAAAATGTATACTTTTTTTTGTGTGTTCACAATATATAGAGTGTTTCATTTAAAAGATCATACTTATTGTCGTACTCTGTATATTATATGAGATAATAAATATCCGATTACTTATTAGAAAACTACAGAATTACCCAAACAAGCTGATGTTTTTTTATTTCTGCACAATAAAAAAATAATAAAGTTAAGACACCCGGTACATATGAAAAGTTTTATTTCACAAAAATCACCTGCCCTAATGCATGATATGTTTCCAGTAAAGAGCACCTAATTTTAAGTTAGATTGGTAAGTTTTGAAATTTTGACTAAAAATCTAATTTTTATCCCATATTGGGCAGGTGCGGTAAAGTGGTAATTATTTTAGTTAACACAATGCATATAACCCTGCTTACTGTATTATTAAAGCAAATAGAATTGGAACTTCTTAGGTTTTTAACTTAAATACTTATTTTAGTGTAGTGCTATAGCAAAAATGTTATCGTTAATATTGCAGCATTTTTATGTATGCTCGTTTCCATATTTCAAGTAAAGCTAAAATTAATTTTAGAGTTTTATAGAAAATTTTTATATAACATTGTCACTAAAACAAAAACAAATCCTGCCTTAATATTTAAAATCACTTTGTTCGTTCATTATCGTGATATGCATAATAATTTGGCATGTAACATGCATGTCACATACGAGATCCCTAATTCAACCTAAAAATGGCATTTTATTTTCAATTACCCTAAATTTCTTAGGAGTTAAAATATTAAAAGTAAGATAAAATCACCGAGATTCAGGAATAGAGGTAGTGTAATTAAAAGCCTGAATTAGGTAACGTGACGTACCGTGGGATTGTGTTGAAGCATGAGGCAAGAGGGAGGCTTGTTGACACGGGACTTAAATGCTTGAAGATTTGGGGGAAGGGAGGAGGAAAGGGATGACCTCCGCGGGGGCAGCAGGTTCCACATTCCTAGAAACTCTAGGGATAAATGAACGAACAAAGTGGAAGTTCGGGGCCTGTCCAGTTGGACCGTATAGGGATGCATACGCGCGGCACCACGAGTTTCTCTGTTGGGAACCGTAAGTGGAGGAACTATACTGGACAATTCTTTAGAGCAGAAGCCATGGAAGTACCAATAAAAAGCGATTAAATCCCCACAGCCCGACGATGGGCAAGAGAGGGAAGCCTTTCTGTAAGTGAAGGATCATTAATGAGACGAATAGCTCTACTGTTGAATGGAATAAAGAATGCTTAGGGTTGTCAGGGGTGGGGGACGCCATGCCCCAGATATGAGAACAATATTTCAAGTGAGGTCGGATTTGGGACACACATATAAAGTGTATAAATTAGAAGGGAAAAATACTTTTGGCTCGAAAGAGATCCAAGCTTTTTAAAGCTGCCGTGGCTAAAGATACAAAGTGTTTATGCCAGTTAAGGTTACTTTCAAATGTGACGCCCACAAGACTAAAGGTGTCTTTGCTCTGTAAAACTTCGTCGGCTCATAAGTAGAGGATGAGTATTGGATGACTTTTTTCGTGACAAGGAACATGATTGTGTTTTGGATGCATTAAAATGGACGAGATTTTTAGCGCGCCCCCAATCCACACATTAGATTAAGATCCTGCTGAAAAAGCAGATATCTGCAATCGCTCTGCGTCTTGTTTTCCGGGAAGTCAGGGAAGTATTTAGGCAATGGGTTTAGGAACCTGAAAACTGAAAGTGAAGGGCACTCATCGTCGGCGAGAACCAAAGTGAATGGGAATTAGTTGTGGACGAGAGAAGTGTCGTTGATGTGAAGAAGAAACAATGTTGGTGCCAGAATCCGAGCCCTGAGGGACTCCAGGCACTTACTTGGTGAAAGCTGGAAGAATGGCTGGGCCGTCCACAATAACTGACATACGACGATCAGATAGGATAACTGTGGAGAAGAGCCAAGTGGCATGGAGTTTAGTTGAAAGACCATAGAAGGAAGTTTATTAAGAAGTGGGGCATGCCAGACCTGGTCAAAAGCTTCTGGATATATCAAGAGCAACGAGATCTGGGACTCACCTAGAAACTCAAGAGACTTATTCCAGCAGTGTGATACGAAGGAAAGAAGATCTGCTGTAAATCTTTGTGTGAAATCCATACTGCCTGTCGTGCAAAATTTGTGTTTTTCTAAGTACTTAAGAATTGGTGAATTAATTATTTTTCCATTAATTTACAAAGAACTGAGAGAATTGAAATTGGTCTATAGGTAGATGGAAGAAATTAAGATCCTTTCTTGGGAATAGGTTGAACACTGGCAGCTTTCTAGCTCTCCGGAAAAATACCTGTGTCGTAGGAAATTCGAAAGAGCCGAGTTAAGTGATACTTTATTTATATCCATATTGCTTATCTATTCAAAAATATATTGGTATCTTTACATTTGTCAAGAAAAACTTTTTTCTTTAAGTGCTTGTCTAAGGGTTTTTTGAAAAATAAAAGACTCAATATGTCATTTTGCCATCTTGTATTATGTTTTGATCTTTTATACATAGTGGCACAAACACGTTTTAAAGTCACATTTTTCTGACTTATTCAGAATCTCTAAGATTAACTTGCTTAAAATCATGGCCACCTAGATGTAATATTAAAAATGGATTAAAAAATCAAGTAGGCCTTAAACCCTTTTAAAATGTCATATTCCAATTTAGAATTGTCTTTAGGATCCCAAAATTTCCAACATACAGGGTGTTTTATTTTAATATTCAAAATTGAGGCATTTCCGGTTAAACCTGGAAGTGACTAGAGTAAAAATATGCGAAAACGATTTTCTTTCTCATACCATTTACGCACATTAAATCTCATTTTGATATGTTAAATGCTCTAGCAGATATGACTAGTCACCCGGTATACAGGGGTGAAATGCAAGAAAAAAAAAAAAATTTAAAAGCAACACCCTGTATAAAACATCCACTCGTTATAAAGCTTATACAAAGGAAAAGCTCCACAAAAATACTTCATTAAATGTGTCTATCTTTATTAGTTTTGGATATATTAATTTTGGCCTACAGTCCCATAAGCTCGCTACACAGTGCGTCGCTTTAACTCTTGTTGTCAGAACAAGCTTACCAAAATGTTGTACATGCAATTCACTCCAGTTTTCAGGTTACTAAACCCATTATTAAACTTGATTTGGAAAACTAACGCAGAGCGATGCAGATATCTCTTTCACAGGATCTTAATTTAAAATTGGATTGGGGCGCCAAGAATCTCGTCCATTTTAATGCATCCAAAACACAATAATTTTCCTTGTCGCGAAAAGAGTCACCAAATACTTATCCTCTACTTATGAGCGGGCAAGTTTTACAGAGCAAATAGACCTTCAATCTTGTGGGCGTCACAATGAAAGTAACCTTAACTGACATAAACACATTGTATCCACGGCAGCTTCAAAAAAGCATGGATTTCCTTTCGAGCAAAAAGTATTTTTTCCCTTCTAATTTAGAAGAGCTATTCGTCCCATTAATGATCCTTCACTACAGAAAGGCTTCCTCTTTGCCCATCGTCGGGCTGTGGGGATTTATCGCTTTTTTATAGGTATCACCTTCCATGGCTTCTGCTCTGAAGAATTGTTCAGTATAGTTCCTCCACCTACGGTTTCCCAACAGAGAAACTCGTGGTGCCGCGCGTGGTGCATCCCTTATACGGCCAACTGGTCGAGGCCCGGAACTTGCTCACTTTGTTCGTTCTTTGGCCTTCTAGAGTTTCTAGAATAAAACCTGCTGCCCAGAAGGTCTTTCCTTCTCCCCAAATCTTCAAGTATTTATGTCCTCGTGTCAACAAACTACTCTCTTACTCTCGCTTAAGACACCCACGGTACACGTTAGTATTTAGGCTTTTAGCCTTCGTGGTTTTGTACAAAAATAAAAAGAAAACTGTGACAGTCTGCTATTTTACCCTCCGTGGAAAAAACTGTTTAGTACAAGTAAGATTTTACTATTTTTAGGGGCTTCCTTGGTATTTCATTTAACGATCGATGTAAAAAAAATTATCTTCAGATCCAAAGCTCATTGGGTCTCTCTAGAGAAACGGCTTTCCGAGTAGCGTTTTTAAAAAAACGTCATCACAATCTGCAAAGGACTTGCACACGACTGCATATATAATAATAATATGGCCGCCGTCGGGACGTTGAAAAGTACGACGACCTAATTTATCTTTAGCATTTTTTTAATTACCAAGCCATAAATTAATTGTGCTGGTTTTAGACGATTTTTTAAAATGTGTAATATAATTTTAGAACCATAAATTACTATATTTTTACAATTTTTTTATTTATTTTTAATGTATAGAATTAGAGTAATATACAGCGTGTCCACCTAAGTTCGCACTATGGATTTTTTTAATTATTAATTTTACGAAAAAAAAAAAGGTATTGCTTTTATGCATGCTCTAAAACCTAAAGTGCCATTATCGGATATTTTATTATGTTATGAACATAAATGAAGGCCAAATACGCAAAGATTTCCATGGCTATAGACATTAAAACTGTATTAAAATGGCATTTATGCCCCTACGCATAATTTGCTTTTTAGATAACTCTATATTATTTCAAGACATTTTTGCCTGCAAAATGAAACCAAAATAATGGTAAATTGAAAAAAAAAACTTACCTCAGGAATAGCATAGGGTACATAAAATTTAAAAAACAATTATTTAAAAATTTATAAGTTAAATAAAACATTTTTCTATTAAAAAAAAAAAAGGATATTTGTTGTCGTCGCTTATTTTTTGTGCAGTCCTGTATACATAAATTAACCATGACAAATAAACCCAACCAAAAGTACAGATTAATGTGTTCTATGCGACTCACGTGTCTTCTACAAATTAAAATAAAACGATGGTAAAATCTCTTGGCAAGTGTCGATTTTAGGTGTAGGGTGTCGTTGAAACATAATTTGAATACGATGGCAGAACTTACCAATGTAAAATATAGGCATTTGTACCTAATAAAATTAAGTTAATGGTCGTTGCTTATTCTGAAGAAACCCTGTATACATACATTTACCAAGAAGCAAAGCAGCCCACAAAAAGAATAAAGTGTTCGAGCATATTTACAAAAAAAATAAAAACATATACCATATACAGGTTGTCCGAAAGGTGAGGTCAAAAAATAATAGAGGTGATAGAGTAAGCTAAAAATAATGTTAGTAGGTACTTCATATAAAAACAGTTCCCATCGCGATTCGCAAGTGGAGATATTCTGTTGAATTGTCATTCCAGCGTACAACAGAAATTTTGAATCATTATCATATATGCAGAGATGAAAGAACCACGCTCTTTTCATAAATATTTTAGAACCTTCTATTGGACACTTATTAGTTCTGTTTTCAATGCATGGTCCCTGTGGCAAAAACCTTCCTTTCAAATAAACAAAAAGCTTATACGATGAAAAAATTATCAAAAAATTTGATGGGAAGATGGTCTCTTCTGCCACAGACAACAAACTCATGACGACGTCACCACCAAGTCCTAAATCGGAATATATTTTGCCTTGCACGCCTCCATAGGGAGTACTAGAAAATAAATAGCCATCCGATGAACAAAAAGACACCAAATTTTAAAGCCAAAACGTACCGGTTTACCTTTGATAAACATTTTGCACGAATGTCTGCCAAAGTATGGCACCATTTATCAATGATGGACAAATTGAAAGAAAAAAATACCCCACTGTAAATTTTTCTTATTGATAATATCGCAAGAAAAGGTCTAACTTTGAAAATCTGTCATCCTTGTCCAATTTCTCGTTATCCGATAAATGTATATTTTGTTTTATATTTTGAAACCGGTTTCTACTCATGCACTTTTTTTATAAAATCTATACCTTTGTCTTCACTAGTTGACCAACATGGAATCTGTGGTAACGTATGATAACCAGAAAATAATATTATACCAATAAATTTAGAAGTTCTTCTTTTGATAATTGAAAGGTTAAACTCTAAATGCGGCCAGCAATTCCGTAAAGCGTATAGCCAAAGTCAGCGTAAATTTGTTTAAGATCCTATATGTACGTGCATGCAATACCGAAACATACCCAACAGTCTCTAAACTTGTTACATAGTTGGCGAGCAGCATAATGTAGAAATTTATCTCTGTATCTTTACTAAAGCTTTCTTTTTAAATATTTTATAAAACTACTTAATACCATCAAAGCCAACTTTAAAAAGTTTCCTATCTACGTATAAAGGCTTAATATGAACATGTAGTGCAATCAAAAGAGCTTTAAGTAAAAGTTCTTTTTCGCATTTAGCTTTAATAGGCTCTAAAATTCCTAGTAAGAGAGACTAAAAATAGTTGTGTTGGGTAATTTTATAAGTCTTTTAAGTTATACCTTAAAACCTCAAAAATATGAACACTATTGAAAAAATATGTAAAATTTTAAATTTATAAACCAATAACAAATGTTCATTTTAAAAACGTTTTGTTTTCGACATTTTTAATTCAAATGCAAAACTTTACTTTTGCTTGCAGGTTGTTGAATAAATGAATAGTTTTAAAATTTAAGTAAAAGGTTTAAAATAGGTAAGAAAGCTGATTTTTAAAATTTGTTTATATAATATCTTGTAACAATTTAGTGCAAAAATCATGATTTATTTTACAAAAAGTAAAGGGTTTACTGACAAATAGGGTAAAGAATATTAGTCAGAAGTTTTAAATTTAATAATAAATATTTTGTTCTATTGTTAAAAAAATAAAAAATAATTTATAAACCAGAATCAAAGTTGACACCATTTTTCGACCAGTGCTTTTCAAACTATGCGTCGCGATGCCCCAGGGCGCTGCAGTCTCGTTCCACGAGCGTCACGTATTTATGGGAATCAAGGTTTAGATAAAACTACAAGGAATGCTTGTTGGTTTTGCTATTAAGCTAAGGATTTTTTTAATTTTCGGGAGTTAAACGGTATATAGAAGTTTGGGAAGGAACAATTACCAACACTTTTTGACAATCGCCTATGCTTATTAAGTAAACTAAAAAGCAATTCTAACATTTTGTTTTTAGGGAGGTTTTGGAAATAATCAGAAGAATTATGTTTTAATAATAAAAATTATTGTTAACTGTCGAAAGACCAAATTCAAATAAGAGTTTTGAACAGCTGTTTAAAAACGGTAAAAAAAAACCAAAAATATTTTTTTTGCAAATAAGAAATCATATATTTTTGTGTTATTATAGGTTTTGTAACCAGAACTAACTCCATAATTTATGGTTTTTGTATGTTATTTTAAAACAGTACATATTTAATGTAAGATTTTGCAGCTATTCTAGGTGTATAAGCCGGTGTTTCTTAAAATAATATAAAAAAATTGAAAACCTAATAAAAAAACATTTTTATAAAAGACTAAATAACAATAATAGGTAAGGGAGAGTCCAATACCAGATGTTTCTAACAGGTTGTTCCCCCCTATAACTTTTTTATCTTTCAAGATATAAAAATTAAATTTGGTATATCGATATCTGATATTATTAGGCATTGGAGTTTTTTCATCACTTTCGGTTTAACCTTAAATGACTGCTTTTATAAAATTTTAAATTGCATTACCGGTAAATTTTATTATATTTCAAAAGGATACAATATTCCGAATACAATGAAACCCCAAATGTATTTTTTAACATTTTTGCTTTTAAAAATAGAATTTTTTAATTTTAAATTTAAAGTAATTAGGTAAAGGACTGTTAAATTTGAGTCAAGTAGCCATGGATAGAATAGATTTTATCGTTTTTACGACTTCTATATAGACGGAGTAAAAGCTAAAAAAAATTTATGCTCTTAGCTCCTTCTCTTTAAATTGAACAAGGGTAGCTCCTTAGCATATTCTAAAGAGAAATTTATTTCAAACAATTTAAAACCACATACATAATACCGTCCCACCATATGTCCATCTGACAAACACGATAATTTTCAAAATCAAAATATAAATGGCGTTGTGTGTATACTATCGGTAAGTCCGTATTCTTGGTAAATTAAGGTACGCGCACATACGTCGACATCGGACGGACGGTGCGTATCGGAAAAAATAGTTTTAGTGAAATTAAATGACCCACGCGCACATTCGAGTCATGGATAAGTCATGGGCGAATCTTAAAAGTCAGCACTTTTTCACTGTGTTAAAACCCCCAGGTAGGAATTGGCTTATAAACTTGTCAAATAACATAATTTTTGATCTGTATCGTACATATGGAACGGTATTAGACAGATTTTAATTTGAGCTGCTATATTCTCGTATTTTCGGTGATGTCAGCATATGTGCGCTGCTTTTTAAATTTTACTAAAACTATTTTTTCGGATCCGTCCGATGCCGCTGTATGTGCACGTACCTTAATTGCGACAAACCCATTCGTTATTTTTTTTCTATCATAACTGTGGCGCCAGTCGACCAAGTTCCGCAAAAAAAAAAGAGTTTGTTGCTTTTATGTGTATCCGTCGGATAACCAGCAAAAATACATAAGTTAATCATTATTTTTTTATTAAATGATAACGTTTAAGATCTTATTAATTGTAAATTTTAGTGTAAGCATCAAACAAATGGCAAAAATAAAATATGATTCTTCAGACAGTTTAAAGTATAAAAATTTCAAAAAATGTCCGTCGGACAACCAGTTTCTTTAAAAACTGATCAATTAAATATGATAGGCAAGAATAAGATGTTTATGGTGTTTTGCATAGTATTTAATCTAGTTTTTAATGTAAGCATAGAAAACAAAAATAAACCATATTTTATGGGACAGTTCAAAGATTAAAAAGTTAAAAAATGTCCGTCGGACGACCACTATCTTAAGAAATCCGTCACTTGGATAAATAAACTGTTGTCTGTACGACAATTTAATAGTCCTTGGGATATGGAAATATGGCTTAATGATAGACAAGTTAGTGTTACTACTTTGTACGACTACTTTGTTAGTAGTAGCCCTGCCTTTTGATCCTAGTGTTTTAGGTTTAAATTATGTGTACATGAGACTAATGCGGATTTTTCTGCTTTTATCTTTAAAATTGTTAAAAGTGCAGTAAAAATACCAGTTTTGGGTGTACTTAAAGTGCCAAAATAAAGATATGTTTTTCTTAAAACCTAACAAAGCGTTAATTAACAGTCGCACCAATGGACTGACCTCACAGTAGTCTTTTTGCTATAACTTTTTAGATTTTAAAAATATTTAATATCGTTTTATGACCTTTTAAAAATGATCCTTTAGAAATGTGTTCATGCTAAAATTAAAAGATTTCTGCAAATAGTGCCAGCTTGAACAACGTTTATTGGATGGGTTGCATGGCAAGTATGGCTCTTTATGGTAGGGTAGCCCAAGAGGGGATTTTGGGATTTACTACAGCGCGGAAGATTTAAATAGCGGAGGATACCTTGTACCCGGTTATGTACCTCCACCAAATATGAGCCCCGTATACAGAGCCAATAATAAAAAACAAAAATATATCCATCAGAAATTGTCTAGCGCGTCAGATTAAGATAGAGTAAGTTAATTACATGCCAAACAGTATATATTCCACTAATCTGACAATTTGAGAGTGACGTAAAAGAAACAGAGGTCTACAAAGAAAAACGTCAGATTATTATTTTCGAGCGTAGCTTTTTTTATTTAGAAAAAAATAATTCAGGGAGAACGAAAAATCTAAAAATCCGATACAACCCGAATGATTTCTACAAGCCAAAATAAAAATAATTTTTTTGACATATTGGGAAGTCCATAGTCACTTCCCCCACCGATAAAACGGTATACATTATATAACATTTTTTCTTCTTGTCATTTAAGCTTTTCAGCCCAATAGGTCTCCATAACGCTCAGCATCGTGGGCTCCCCTACTATCAATAACGGTGGGAGGTGGGATTTAATATTCTACCGCTAGACAATGAAACTTGTCTAATAAGTAGACGCTTGTTTTCTATGCTATTCACAACGACTCGATACAGCCTCACTGATGAGTATCTGTAAGGCAGGCGAAACTGGTCTGGGGAGAGAGTCGTGGTGGATAGCATAGAAAAGCAGGTTGATGGAGTAGAATATTTTATATAATACACCAAGACAGTAGGGAATTTTTTCCTTGTGCTTCATAACATATATAGCCACCCCGCTACAATTGATGCTCGTATTTACTGGAATGCGATTTCAGTAGGGCATCAACGGCAGTGATTTAATATCCTACCGCTAGACAATGAAACCTTGTCTAATAAGTAGAACGCTTGTTTTCTATGCTATTCACCACGACTTCGATACAGCCCTCACTGATGAGTTCCTGTAAGGCAGGCGAAACCGGTCTGGGGAGAGAGTCGTGATGGATAGCATAGAAAAGCAGGATATTTTTTTGACTGTCTTTAAAGGGAGTAGAATACTTTGTATGATACACCAAGACAGTAGGGAATTTTTCCTTGTGCTCATAATTGACAAAAATGAAGAACATTTAGGAAGAATAGATTTGAAATTATTCTATACCATGTGTATAAGTCAACTTAAGCCGGAATTGATACCTTTGATAAATGTGCTAGGCGACTTTTATTGCCCCCGCATGAAAATTTGGAAATGCCCGATGGTTTTTTAATAATAATTGATGTATATATATATACATTTCTTACCTATTTTCAAAATCTAACCAGTAGTGGGCACTTGATAATGTTAACAGCAAATTGGGACGAATAAAACAATTAAGAAATGAACCATGCCGATTGAATGTAAGAAACGTCTATAGAAACAAAACTATTTGCAAAATAACCATATTGCAGCATTAAACATGGATTTTTCTTTATTATTTAAAAACGATTCTGTCTATATAGGGTCGCACATTCGGCCATATTGTTTTTGATGTGTGATGATGTCACATTTCCAATCTTTCGGCCATGTTGTTTAGTGCCGGAGATATACAGTTTATTGTATTATTAGAAAAATAGTTTTACACCACAGTTTTTAATTATTATTGAGTTATAAATTCTTTTCTCTCACTTTAAATAAAAAACATTTTTTCAACAAATATCACTTTCAATACAATGTAAAATGAAATGCGCAAATTCTAGACGCCACTGGATTAATCATCGGCTTTGTGGTGGATGTCGCAACCTATTCTCAGTATAAAATATAAAAATAACCTTGGTTTCAACTATGTTTTTAAAATCTTTGAGGTTAAACGCTGATACCTCACATCGGTACGTCTCGCGCCGATTGCCACCACTGCTGAAACAAGAAAATACGATTAAAGTCTTTAGCCTTATTCATTTTAAGTAAGTACTTTATGAAACTAGCATCTGCTTCGTGAATTGGTAACCCCTGCCTACTTCTAAACCTTCTCACTATAATGACACCATAAAATACCAAAATAATCAGATGCTCAATTCCAAATATTTTCTCGCTCGGTTTAGAAAGCGGCAAACAGCTTTCGCTAAGACTCTGATTTCTTTTTACACATAGTTTCGATCTCTTGTTAGGCCCGCAATCCTGGTACTACACAGGCTTTGTCGTTCTCAGGTTGATTTTAGCATGAAAGGTGCCGAAGACTTGTATTTGTACCCGACGTTTTCGTCAATATTAACATTTTCGGAAAAGCCTGTACGTTATTTTTGTTAACTCACTTCATAAATCGATAACGCTACACAATATATCAATTACGTAAATTAAAAAAATGCTCAACTGTATGACTTTAAACGTATCGTTTTGTTTAAGAAGCTATGCTTAGTTTTATGATAAGCTTTAAACTACATATTTTTTTTTTTTACTTAAACTAATAATTCAATTATAAAAAAAGCTTTTTTTTCCTGTTTTTACCAAAAGCTGACACTATCCCCAATTAATGGTATAAAGGAAACTTAAATTTGCCGACACGATTTGTGTTTGTGTGTTTTGTTAAGCTGCGTTTTGCTTATATTCGTTGCTAAAAACATCCAATATTGGATGTTTTAATATTTACAATCCCAGGCGCTGGCGAACAATAATGTTTTTTCAAAACATGGAGAATGAAAAATATTGTATGCGTGGCATGTGTAATTGCGGTACCGGGGTTTTATATTAAAGCTATATTTTGCTTTTAATGCATTGGCAAAAGCGTCCCATTACAAATTAAATTCATTAAACATAATTATTTTGTTATGACCTAATATTTCTAACGACTGATGTTATAGAGAATTGCACACACAAATTTTAATTAGTACATACTCCGTAAAAAATTGCGTATAAAAACACGTGCCTTCGTTTTTATACCTTTATTAACAATGTAACGTAACTATGAGTTACAATAACGGCAAAATCTTAAATTGTCAATGTCTCGAAGTTTACAGCACAAAAGTCGAATCTGTACTAACTGACTCGGAGGTTTCCCGTCGCCCTTTTATAGTATGGTGGAAGAGTAAAGAATGATCTAGAATATTCGAGGAAATATCGTGAAAATTCCATAGTACATGATGGCATAAAAGTTCTTAATGGATAATTCGGGCGTTTTCGGAAACCTTCGAAAGTGATGAAAGAACTTGGAAAAATTAAGGTAAATTATTTAAATAAATTAACAAACTAAATTAAATGATCCTAACTCTCAAAATTCTATAACCTAAACACATTTTTGAAAGTCTGTAACATTGCCCTTCCAAGTTTTGATCTGTCTCGATCAGCTATCTTCACTGTCTTGATAACGGCTTAGCCTTTCTAGATGTACTACTTTCATCTTTGCCTGTGGACTCTTCTGTATACGGTACACCAGATCATTAAGCCGTGTCACCACTTTATATGGTCCCTCCCATGACTTTGTACTTCGGTGAACGCTTCTTGTTCTTCTCGGATTGTATAACCAAACTTTTTCACCGACGACAAATCCCTGATGGTTAGCTTTCAAGTCATAGCGAGATTTCATACGGTCACTTCCCTTTTGTAACTTGGTACGCACCTCTTCATGTATCCTCAGAAGAGCCAGTTGACTTAAATAGTCTTCTGCTGGTTCTTCATTGGTGGAAGGTGTTCCAGTAACACCTCGTATAAAAACACGTGCCTTCGTTTTTATACCTTTATTAACAATGTAACGTAACTATGGTTACAATAACGGCAAAATCTTAAATTGTCAATGTCTCGAAGTTTACAGCACAAAAGTCGAATCTGTACTAACTGATCGGAGGTTTCCGTCGCCCTTTATAGTATGGTGGAAGAGTAAAGAATGATCTAGAATATTCGAGAAATATCGTGAAAATTCCATAGTACAGGATGGCATAAAAGTTCTTAATGGATAATTCGGGCGTTTTCGGAAACCTTCTGAAAGTGATGAAAGAACTTGAAAAAATTAAGGTAAATTATTTAAATAAATTAACAAACTAAATTAAATGATCCTAACTCTAAAATTCTATAACCTAAACATTTGGTAATTTTGAACTTATGGTAACCCTGATTTTGACGAATTTGGTATACGGGGCTTGGGGCGTTGATCACAATCTGAAGAATTAGGAGGACGTTGTCCTCGAGATATCCGTCATCGCTGGCATTTGAACTAAGCGTATTTCTCACTATATTCCTCCTGCTTTTTGCAGTCGACTCTCCTGATTTAAAGCTAAGTGTCGCACAATATTTGATTTTCACCTTTTAAAAACCCCGTTTTTCTACGTTTACATTATTTTTGCAATAAATTGCGTGGCTTTTCTTTGATAATGCGGCAACCATACATACACATAGAGCTTCATGGCACACTCTGGGATTGAAATGATTCAAAGTATAGCTATGCAACTTAATGCAAAATATATGTAAAATACTGTAAAAAACAGGGTTTTAAGAGGTGAAAATCAAAACATTTTGTGACACTTTAGCTTTAAATTAAGAATTGTGTTCAAAAAGAAGGGGGAATATAGTGAGAAATAAGCTTAGTTCAAATTTGAACTTTGATGATGAATATCTTGAGAACGAAACGTTTCCGCCAAATAATTCTTTCAGATTCGTGATCAGCGCCCCAAAAACCCCCTGTATACCAAATTTCGTCAAAATCGGAGTTGCCGCCGTTGTCTAGTTATTAGGTTAGTTAAAAATTAAATTATTGTTTTAAACATGTTGTATTTTATTTTAAATTATTTTATTTATTTATTAAAATAAATTTTAATTTGTGTAATATGTAGTTGTTATTTCTATAACTAGTTAAACATAAATTGTTTATTTTTATATTTACCATATTTTATTTATATCTATTAAATTGTATTGCAAGTGTGTTTTTTAAAATCGTGATAATACACTACTCAAAACAATTATCGCATATGCTCTGATTTCTTTCATAAGCTTTAATACAAAAATGCTTTCATTTAAATGGCCAAATCTCTTTTAATAATTAAGTTATTAAGACAATTAAAAAAAGAGAATGTTAAGAAAACGTGAAGCTGAAGGTGAAACAAGATGGAACGTCGGCAGTTTGGCTAGGCTAATAAAGTGCCCCAGAAGTAGCTCTCAAGCGCAGCTTCTTCGTATACCAGATTGTGCTGGGCGGTATTTTCAATGAAAAAATCATTATTTGACAACATGTTCACTTTTAATCAGACAATGAAAGAGGAAAAACGTTTTATACGGTTTGGCAATGAAATGCCTGACAATGTTAGATAAAACATAAAGCGAGAATTTACGGGCTAAATCGCGTGCCATTGCGCAATTTCTAAGGGAAAGAGTGAGGGTGGTGCGGGCGCAGTCCTTTCCCAAGTGCTCGGTTTATCATATATGGTATCTGCTAAGACAATGTTTTGAAGGCTGGCATCGGTCGTTGCTCAGAGTATGCCGACGGCGCCACATACCTTTGTTCAAGGCAATCCTCAAACTTACCGCCGAATACCCAATAAATGGAT
>JACEGR010010150.1:0-20788 GCA_014170235.1 Listronotus bonariensis
CGTGTATTATAATTATTCATACAATTCTTATTTTATAACCTTAAATACGTAGGGTGTTCAGTAAGTTTTGAGATACTTTGTAACTAAACGGTGCAGGAAAGTAACATTGATGTTTTTTGTTTGTACATGTCATGAAATGTCGTAGTCCTACATAGTTATTAGTAAACTATCAGTTTTGCGCCAGTTCGTGTCCAGCGATTTTAGCGCAATGGCGTCGTGGACGACTATCGAGTGCCGTGCAATTTTGAAATACAACTTTTCACGTGGGTTATCTCAAGAACAGTGTTTAGAAGAAATGAAGCCTATACTTGATGATGACTGTCCATCTCGTGCGACCATATACAGATGGTACAAACAATTTCAGCGGGGCTCGTTTTCGCTTGAAGACGCCTCACGCTCAGATCGACCGTGTGAAGTAGTTACCCCAGAAAACATATCTGCCGTCCAAAAAGCTACAGAAACAAACCGACGAATTACCTATCGACAGTTAGAAGAGACATTGAACATAAGTTTAGCAACATTACACACGATCATACATGAGCACTTGGGTTTTAGAAAAATTTGTACTCTTTGGGTTCCACACAAGTTAACTCCCGAGCAGCAGACACAAAGAGTGAATTGGTGTAAAAAAATGATGTCCAAATTCCAGGAGGGTAAATCTAAAGACATAGTGTCGATCGTCAAGGGAGATGAAACTTATATTTATTATTACGACGTCCCAACTAAACAACAGAATAAGATATGGGTTCTCGAAGGTGAAGAAACCCCGACCGAAGTTCGCAAATCAAGACCTGTAAAAAATAATGATAGTTGTTTTCTTTGGTTCAAGAGGAATAATTGAACGTGTTGTGCTTCGAGAACAGAAGACCGTAAATGCTCTCTAGTACACTACAGTATGCCTTTCAAAACTTATAGAAAAGTTAACAGTGATTCGCCCAAACTCGCAACTCGATAGCTGGTACAATTATCATGACAATTCCCCACCTCATCGAGCTGAACTTACCAGTCAATTTTTGACAGATGCAGGCTTGAGACTTTTGGAACATCCGCCTTATAGCCCCGACTTGGCGGCGTGTGACTTTGGGTTGTTTCCTTTTGTCAAGAGCCAACTGAAACGACCAAAGTTTAAAACTGAAGACGCGCTACTGGAGGCCTGGGATAAAATATGCGCTGAAATTTCAAATGAAAAGTGGAAAGCTATTTTCAGTGACTGGTTGGTTAGAATGGAAAAGTTTATACAATGTGGTGAAAACTATTTTGAAAAAATCAAATAAATGTACGTATATCTCAAAACTTTTCGAACACCCTACGTATTTTAAAATTGACATCTTTATAACCTAAAACTTTTTTGAATGACATTTTTGTACATACAGGGTTTGTTTTTATGTTAAAACAAAGTATAAACCTTATTGTAAACATTTTTACTCTTTGGAATTGTAATATAATATGTTTCCTACAAAAAAAAACACTCGATGTTTTATATAATTTATTATTATCACAGCCAAACAAAATAGAATACATAATTTTAAAATTCTGTTTAAACACAATACTTATTAATAGTCCTCGATTTCTTATTGGATTTACAAAATAAGTGGTATTTTTACAAAACCCTTTTTTTTGTACTTTTCGCAAAATGACAAATTGTAACCTCAGATCCATTTTGCCGAACTCTTCTATCACTGTTTTTACCAAAAATCCAAATCTCATTTAAATATACTGTTTTGCTAATTTAGAGCTTTCGCTTTGCTTAGTTGTATTCCTCCGAAAATAAAATCTTTTTCATACATACCTTAAGTAGCTTCAGATAAAACATCGGAAAATTCTTTCTTTTCTTTATAAAATTGTATCGGTAGTAACATGTTTCTTTCCTTCATAAAGTCTATAATTTATATCACGAATGTAACTAGGCTTTTGGGGTTCAGTTTTAGTTATAGTTGCTGCTACTTTTTGGTTCACATTATTGTTAAAAATTGCGTCTGAAGCATCGGATGGACATGGATTATTATTTAAATTATATTTTGTATCTACTTTTTATAATTTTTGGTAATTTTCTAGAAACCTGCGGCAACTCCGATTTTGACGAAATTTGGTATACGGGGGCTTTTAGGGCGCTGATCACGAATCTGAAAGAATTTTTTGGCGAAAACGTTTCGTTCTTGAGATATTCATCATCAGACTTGAAATTTAAACTAATCCTATTTTGACAATATTCCCCCTTCTTTTGCACACAATTCTTGATTTAAAGCTAAAGTGGCACACAATATTGGATTTTCACCTTTTAAAACCTTTTTTTGCGTATTTTGCATTATTTTTGTATTAAATTGCATAGCTATACTTTGAATCATTTCAATCCCAGTGTGCCATGAAGCCCTATGTGTATGTATGGTTGCCGCATTATCAAAGAAAAGCCACCCAATTTAATGCAAAAATAATGTAAAAAACGTAGAAAAACGGGGTTTTAAAAGGTGAAAATCAAATATTTTGTGACACTTTAGCTTTAAACCAAGAATTGTGTGCAAAAAGAAGGGGAATATAATGAAAATAAGCTTAGTTCAAATTTGAATTTTGATGAAGAATATCTTGAGAACGAAACGTTTTCGCCAAAAAATCTTTCGGATTCGTGATCAGCGCCCCAAAAACCACCGTATACCAAATTTCGTTAAAATCGGAGTTGCCGCAGGTTTCTAGAAAAATACCCTTTTAGGGCTTCAGGTGCTTGTTTTATTGCTTTATGAGGGCTATCATTATATTTAAAGTATTTTACAACATTAATAATAATATTTTTTAGCCAAATAGAAAATTCGCTTTATTTTGACAAAAATCTGTTACATAAAAACTATTTTGACGCAATCAAGTAAAATTATTTTAAATGTGTCAAGGTACGACGGCACTTTTGTCTGGTAATTTTTGTGTTGCCTGGTTTGGTTAAATTAGAAAAAGAAAAAGTTTCCGCTTGGGTAATATTTCTACTATACATTGTCATGTAAAAAAAATTTAGTCACTTTAAAACACCGTTGTTTTTTTATTATTTTCCGTTATAAGATTATATTTGAAAGTTGTATTTTTCTTGTACTTTATTTTTGTTACAAAGCTTAAAAGTAAATATTTAATTAAAAAGCATTGTTTTGGCTATACAGGGTGTCCCAAAATATGTGCGCAGTCTCTTGGATTCATATACAGACTGTCCACGAATGGGGTTAACAGGAGGACAAATGGACAAAATATTTAATTTAAAAAAAAAAAAACATTTTTCATTAAAATTTTTGCTTGTTAAAAAAAAGGATTTACAGAAAGGAAATATTGATATTGTATACAGGGTTCGCTAAAAATTTTAAAAACATAATATTTCTTCAAAAGTAGACTACGTTCATTTTTTATTTTTAGCAAAATATTATCAGGAAAATGTATTAGGAATTTCATTTTAAATGACTTTATTGATGTTACGGGGATATCAAAAAGTTTTATATAACTGATTTTTAGTTATTAAAAATGAATTATTTTACATTTTTACGATAAAATGACCTAAAAAACACGTATATCTTGCTCATTCAAATTCCTACACAACACTATTTTTAGCTGTAAACGAATGTAATCCAGGCATTTTAGCCAAATTATAAAGTTCAAAAAAATTTTGTGTTATTATTTTTATTGATAAGAAACAATATTCCAAATAAATTTTTCTAATTACATAATGCTCAATGAAAAATAAAGATAGTTTACTCTTGAAGAAAAAACATATTTTTTTAGGTTTTGCTAACCCTGTATACCAAATTCGTTAATCGTATTTTTTTTTATTTTTTTTATGAAAAATGACTTTTTCCAAAAAATAAAATTTAAAGTGCATTTGTCCTTGTTAACCCCATCCGTGGACAGTCCGTAGAAGACAGAAAACTGCCCCTGACCAACTAAATAATGCAAATGTTATTTAGGGAAACTATTTTAGGCAGTTTTACTTGGTTTTTATTATATGAAAGTCTTTATACGTTACATCAAGGACTCTAACACAAGGCGCAAATTAAGATGCGTATATAGGGCATGCAAAGAAACGCGACCAGTGCAAAGAGAATAGACAAGGATAGAGGATCAATCGCCGTTTCGAAATGTGGCACAATTTGAAGAAAGGGTCTGCGGGATGGCAGGGCATGCGCATACGCACTCCAATATCAAAATCGGCGGTATATTCAAAAACATTGATTTATTGAGTAAATATACATAAAACATTAATAAAAAGTGAAAAATGTGGTTTATACTGAAATTTATAAATATTTGAATGACTAAATATTGGTAATTTAGTGCTAATCGTGTATTAAAATCTATTTAGTAGAAGACTATTTTTTTCTTAGATTGGAATAGGTTAATGTGGAAAAATGTATAGGTATAAATTTTAGGGAAATGAGAACTGAAAACTAAAAATCTAAATAAAATTATTTCTTGAAAACTAAACTTTTAATGCGAGATTACTTATTTAGCATAAAAAATGGTACTAAATGTAAAAGAAGTGTATAATTTTAAGAAATAAATGAAAATAGCATGCTTAAACTTACCAACCAAATAAATGTTAGATTTATGTTGATCCTATTTAGTTGAAAGGTATTATAGTCTATAAGTTAATATTACCTACTTATACTAAGAAAAGCGTAGTAGGATTTCAGTTTCCATAGGCCACTGTGCTTGGTCCATTTTATTCGATATCTACATATTTGTTTTTTAGGTATGAGGAAGCAGATAAGATTGTAGGTTTTAATTAACAATGAAAATTTAAGTTTCCACAATAAAATACTTTTGTAAAAGAAGCTCAAAAATGCTCGTTATTGTAGAAAAAAATCCTAATCCTAAACATCTTTTTTCCACAAATTTTCAATATTGACAAAAATAAGTGTACTTTCCTCTTAATATAAATTTATATTTTTTAAGATATTTCATATACCTACCACTGAAAACAATTAATATCGAATGGTTAAATTTTTTCGTAAAATTAATAATAAGTTTGCCTTATGGTACGAACTTAAGTAGACACACTCTATATCTTGGTTTGTACCTTAACTGGGTCAGTTATTAAGTTTTTTAAGTGTTTAGGCTTTAGGCCTTTTTATTTTTCGCTTTAGTATAATTTTTATCACTATTAGTAATTTTTAAACTGATCAGTTGTCTGACTTACAGTTCAAGCAAATTTTTTAAATAGAGAGTGACGCACACAGAAATCCTCTATTGGTTCATTGTGCTTTTACCTCCAGCAAGATATTCATTAAATATATTTTACGGATGATATAAAATATTAATGTATATAATGTTTTGTTACATAAATAAATCCTAGATAAAGTGTTAATTTGTTTTTATTCAAAAAAAAAACAACGTAAATAATTTAAAAAATAATTTATTAAAAAAACCCATAAATTTCCACAAATTTTGTTTCAATAATTTATATCTATAACACAGGTCACACGTAAAATCAAACCGAATAAAACACAAAACAAATATACACCTACAACAATCACAAAACATCAACCATATTGAACATGTGAAAGTCAAGAGTTTTGACATTTATAACAGCCAATAGCAAGCCGGAAAAACAACCTCCCATGCGCATGACGAGTAATCCCGCTGTGTTAAGTTAACTATCAAACCGGTGAAAGTTCGCAAGATATTTGGCTGATAGTATTGATTCAGACACAAAAATGTTACGTAAAAAGTGCGTACTGAAACAAAAAATTATAAATAAATCCATACTTATAACCAAGCACGTCCTTTTTACCAACGTTAAGCAAGAATAACATAAAACTTTGACGAGCTCTTTTGGTCGCTGAACACAATCACCAGTCGCAGGTGTGTGCCATTTCTTAATTGGTGGGGGTAAATCAACTGTTCCTCTCCCTTCTCCATTCTCCTTGGACCAGTGCGACACGAATTGAACGTGTACCACACGCGCCGTGTGGTGATCCACATATTGAGGCGCGTGTGCCGCGACCAACCGCCACAAAAAATGTCTGATTTTAAAGAAAACAAATATTATTATTAAATTTAAGTTATTTATCCAAATCAAATGCTACTTAGGAAGATGTATTGTTTAATTTTTGTACTAAAGAAATTGAAATCACCTCAAATGGATATTCTCTCGCAAAGACAAAGGAAGTGAACACTTTTAAATTATACCTTTAAAATAAGTGCTTCTAATTTTACTAATTACACAAGCGAGTATCTACAGCAAGCTAAAAATTTGATTTTGACAATAAACAAAACAATACAACTATATTTGTCTGAAAAAAGCGAGCGCAATTAGAGAAACTGTAACACTACTACAAAAGCAACACGTGCTCGAGTAGACATGACTTAGTAGTGCGTTGTATAATTTAATGTTATTAAGATGTGCGCAGATTTAAACCATAACCTGCAACGTTTCTCGTCGCGAACCACTACGACATCCCCGTCTAAACATCTGCAACCGTACATATCTGTACGTCGGCGTCGAAGCGAACTCCGTCGCGACCGCATAAGCCCCGATGCACAGCTTGTTGGTAAATCAACACCAAAAGACGTCCAGATATGTACGGTTGCAGGTTGTTGTATACAAATCTAAGGACTACAGTAAAAAGAACCAGATCCGATAATTTGATTGGTTCAGACGGTCATGCAAAATGCACATTGGGGGGCATGGTTATTTCTGGTTAGTTAAATCATTTTTTTAATTCACTTTTAAAAGAAATTTAAAAAATATTAACAAACCATAACTATTCTATAGATATTCGTCTCATTAATGATCCTTCACTTACAGAAAGGCTTCCTTCTCTTGCCCATCGTCGGGCTGTGCGGAATTTATCGCTATTTTATAGGTACTTCCACGGCTTTTCTCTGAAGAATTGTCCAGTATAGTTCCTCCACTCACGGTTCCCAACAAAGAAACTCATGGTTCCGCGCGTATGCATCCCTATACGGTCCAACTGGACAAGCCCCAAACGTCCCACTTTGTTCGTTCTTTTATCCCTAGAGTTTCTAGAATGTAAAAACTGCTGCCCGCGGAGGTCTTTTCTTTCCCCCAAATCTTCAAGTATCTAAGTCCAGTGTCAAGAAACTCCTCTTACCTAGCTTAAGACACCCACGATACGTTGGTATTTAGGCTTTTAGCCTTCGTGGTTTGTCCAAAGATAAAAAATCATAATAAAAAAATAACTAACCATGACTTCCCCAATCACAAAAGACAGGCAATCTTCGGGGATATTAGAGTTGCCCCGGAAACATATGGTACGCACCCAGCAGACCTATACCGCCTTCTTCAAGGAACTAGGGTACTGGAATGGGTACAATAAAACGGGAGTTTGGTACAATAAGCCTTTAGGCTGCAGTGCCACCGGACATGCAGACGGCTCCTGAAAAAAAAAAAAAAAAGACTTCCCCCAATGTGACAGTTTTGCATGACCGTCTGTGGCGCTTCAGAACCAATTAAATTACAGGTTCCGGTGCTTTTTAGTGTAGTCTTAAATCTAGACAGGGCTGTCGTAGTTCCCGACGAGGTACGGTTGCAGGTTAAGGTTTAAATCTAGACAAACCCTTAGTTACAAAAGTACGCACTGTGCTGTGAAGAGTCGCACGCATTGCACGTGTCTTAATTTGCGCCTTGCGTAAAAGGGATTAAAAAAGCAGATATTCAGCAACGTCTTTAAGGGCACATTTCTTTGTATGAGAGGACTGGAAAAATAACAATATATGATTTTGTCCTATTATTTTTATGTAATCTGTATAAATCCGGAAGATTGCCAACATAGTCTGGAACACCTTAAACACCTTTAAAACACAAAAAGTGGTAGAACTTTTCTTAAACGCCTTGTACCCAGTGGTCCAGTATTTCAGCGAAAGTGTCATATTTAAACAACATAAATAAAACAAAAAATAAACCTTAAGGTGGGTCCTGACTTGAACATTTTAGCCCGAATGAACAGAACGAACTGAGCGCGCAGAGCAGAATTTTCAGAGTCTGGACCGAGCCGAATTGAACGCTTCAACGTGTTCCGTAGCTTGTCACTAAATCGAAATTGCTCAAAAGGATTTATTGTTCGCCGAATTATTTGACCGGATATTAGAAAGTTCGAGTTGCTCGCACCATTCGGGTCTTTTGTTTTGTGTTGTGTGGCTTCTCTGTTTTCTTCGTTTTGGCCATTTTACAAATAATAAAAAAGCGGTAAAAGCTACTACTTCCTCAGAATGCATGTCTTCTACATGCAATTATCTCCTTTTTATTTTTATCAGAAATACCATTTTTTTTTGTCGAAAAAAAAATAAGGAGCAAATACCTACACTACAAATACTGTTCTGAAGTATTTGTAGTCGATCTTTATTATGATGTATATTCGCGCGAAATGCAACAATATTTTGTTTGGACTGTTCGTTCTGTTTTTCCTGCGCGCTCAGTTCGTTCTGTTCGTTCGGCCTAAAATGTGCAAGTCTGGACCCACCTTTAAACATATTTAATACAGAACAATAGATTTAAATTAAGATAACTTTTATCAGTGCCAATAGAATTTTAATTAGAAACCCAAAAGCTACTTTTAAATTAAGTCATATATACACTTTTAAACCAAAAAATATTACCCTTTAATTACTTAAATCCCTAATATTTATCTAGTTTCTTATTTTATAAATAATTTTAAAGATTAATTTTTTAATAAACTCCTTGTAATGTGGATAATATCCAGAAGATTCTAGTACTTAAAGCTTTTATTGCAATTTTCAAACTGCATATGAGTTTTTAAGTTTTTGTATTATTGGTTCCGTGAGAGGCTTTTCAAAACTCGACTTTAGAATGCTACGTCAATACTTTTTCTTTCTAGATACTGAACGAATACGGGAGCTTTAAATAAAGCGTATCTTTGGAAGTTTTTAGCAAATAGTAAACTTTTAAATTATTAACTTTACGAAAAAATGTGCCTCTTCACCTCTTGTTGGTTAAAAAAATACATTTTTACAAAAAAAAACTGTATTTTAGATGTACAAAGTGGCTTTAAAAAGACTTGTTTCCTAATTATTATACAGGGTATGCCCTACAGAACAAAACTTTTAAAAGTTATTTGTTTATTATGTCATCTTATGAAGAAAAGTTCCTATAAACACATGTCCGGAGTTGCTTCGTTTCTGAAATACAGGACATTAAAGTTTTTAAAAAGTCGATATTTTATAAATATCTTAAATACCCTTTACCCGATTTGATTGAAATTTGGTACGTTTGTTTGATGTAAAGCTTTAACTAGATTGATGGTATTGGGTCCAGTGGCATCTCAGTAGGCACCACACCCAATATTATTAATAAAAGAAAAGGGACGCCACTGGCTTTTTATGGTAGTTTTAATATTTTTTCCTATGAAGCAACCAAAAATAATTTTTAGTATCGTATATTTTTCGTATATGGCTTCGTATTTAAGATATTTATGAAATACGGACTTTTAAAGAAAATATTAAAGCCTTGTATTTCAGAAACGAAGCAACTTTAGACATACGTTTATAAAAACTTTGCTTCATAAAATGACATGAGAAATCACCCTTTTAAGTTTTGTACCGTAGTTAGAATTACCCTGTATTTTAATTTGGAACAAGTCTTTTTAGGCCATCCTGTACATCCAACATACAAATATTTTTGTGGAAATGTATTTTTCAACAAGCAGGAATTTTTAGTTAGTTAGTTAATTACTATTAAATTTACCATTTGGTAAGAACTTTCAAAGACACGCTGTATACTTCCATCGCACAGTGCGTTGATATATAGAGATTTTGAGACAAAAATCGTATTAGTCTTATTGCACTAAAATAGCTCTGTTAATATTAATTAAGTAGGGTAAAGTGCTTTGCTAATACTGATAGCAATACTGTAATATTATTATACAGGGTAAAATAAAGGTTAGATTAGTCGGAAAGGTTACGTTTCCTGGATATCCATCATCAAAGTTGGCATTTGAACTAACATTATTTTCACAATATTCTTTTTGCACACAATTCTTGATTTGAAGCTAAAGTGGCCAACAATATTTGATTTGCACTTTTTAAAACCCTGTTTTTCTATGTATTTTACACCTTTTATTAAATAATTTGGAAAGGTCCCATTAAGAACGCAGTAGACTATGCATTAAATTGTCCCGGCGCATTTGCCATAATTGAAAACGATTAAAGTGAGGCTACGCAATTTACTTCAAAAAAGTGAAAATACGTAAAAAAATTAGGTTTAAAAAGGTGTAAATCTAATATTGTGTACAAGTTTAACTTAAAATCAACAATTGTACGCAAAAAAAGGGAATACAGTGAAAATGATGTTACTTCAAATACCAACTTTGATGATGAATAAACCCCGTATTTTTTTCTTTGGTCAAACCACGAAGGCTTAAAGCCTAATTACTAACGTACCGTGGGTGTCTTAAGCGAGGTAAGAGAGAGTTTGTTGACACGGGACTTAAATACTTGAAGATTGGGGGGAAGAAAAGACCTTCGCGGGCAGCAGGTTCCACAATCTAGAAACTCTAGGGATAAAAGAACGACCAAAATGAGAAGTTCGGGGCCTGTCCAGTTGGACCGTATAGGGATGCATACGCGCGGAACCACGAGTTTTTCTGTTGGGAACCGTGAGTGGAGGAACTATACTAGACAATTCTTCAGAGCAGAAGCCATGGAAGTACCTATAAAAAAGTGATAAATCGCCCACAGCCCGACGATGGGCAAGAGAGGGAAGCCTTTCTGTAAGTGAAGGATCATTAATGAGACGAATAGCTCTTTGTTGAATATAATCAAGAATGCTTAGGGTTGTGGGGGACGCCATGCCCCAGATATGAAAACAATATTCCAAGGGAGGTCGGATTTGGGACACATATAAAGTGTATAAATTAGAAGCGGAAAAATACTTTTTGGCTCAAAAGAGAAATCCAAGCTTTCTTAAAGCTGCCGTGGCTATAGATACAATGCGTTCATGCCAGTTAAGGTTACTTTCAAATGTGACGCCCACTAGATTGAAGGTGTCTTTGTTCTGTAAAACTTGGCCGCTCATAAATAGGGGATGAGTATTTGATGAATCTTTTCGCGACAAGGAACATGATTGTGTTTTGGATGCATTAAAATAGACGAGATTTTTGGCGCCGCAATCCAATATTAAATTAAGATCCTGCGAAAGAGATATCTGCATCGCTCTGCGTTTGTTTTCCAAGTCAGGTTTAGTAATAGGTTTAGGAATCTGAAAACTGGAGTGAAGGGTACTATCGTTGGCGAAACTATGAATGGAATTAGTTGTGGACGAGAGAAGGTCGTTGATGTGAAGAAAAAACAACGTTGGTGTCAGAACTGAGCCCTGAGGGACTTCAGCATTTACTTGGTGAAAGCTTGAAGAATGGCCGTTCACAATAACTGATATACGTCGATCAGATAGATAACTAGAGAGCCAAGTACAGAGTTTATTAAGAAGTACGTCATGCCAGACCTGGTCAAAAGCTTTGGATATATCAAGGGCAACGATCTGGGACTCACCTAGAAACTGAAGCGACTTATTCCAACAGTGTAATACGACGGAAAGAATATCTGCTATAGATCTTTAGTGACGAAATTCATACTGCCTGTCATGCAAAATTTTGTGTTTTTCTAAGTACTTAAGAATTTGTGAATTATGTACCTATACCAAATTTGGTCAAAATCGGAGTTGCGGACAGTTTCTATGCTCTTCATAACTATGCATTTATGATTTAATTTTAAAAAATGTATGTACTTTTTGTAGAAATAATACTAAAACAGTATAATATCCTTTTAAATTTCTTAGTCATCAAAATTTATTATTACTATTAATTTTCATTAATGTCTATTAAATTTATTCGTAAACTGTCAAATTTACAAACTAGTGACACATTAACTAAAAAAAATAATGACAAAATCAAAGGTAACTTGACCGTTTGGTTCGATGTCGCGTTAACTGTTACATTGAATAAATTGATATTTAGGCATTGAAACAAAACACTAATTTAAAGTGTGAAAAAAGCTTTGAAGTATCAAATAAAGTTACTTTTTTGACTCTTTATATAGTGTACTAGAATGGAGTACTTTCTCTTCATGCAAACGATTTAAAAAACAGTATTTTTTTAACGGTCGTGGAAAAAAGTTATTTTATATCTTTATTATACTTTAAACTTATTATTAGTCTCTTCTTAAAACTTAACAAAAAATAATAAGTATCAACAATCTATGTCACGAGGTATAATATTTTACAATAAATAGATATTTTGCTCTTTAAAACAAAATTATGAACATTCTACTCTCTTAAACTTTCATTTAGGAAAGTTTTGCGCGATAACAGTTATACGAAAGCTAGTAAACTCATATTTACTTTTCAAATTTCAATAAATGTCCAAAGTATCTAAAACTTCTGTAAATATTTGCAGGATTACTTAACAGTTTAATATATTAACTATTAAAACCCAAATGTTTGTTAATAGATGTACATTTTACTTTGAGTAAATTAAAGTAGTTAGTATCATGTATAATTACAACCCTATAACAGTTATTAAACTTGATAAAACCCAACATTTAAGAATGTTTTAATATAAAATTAAATATAATATCAATTTTCGAAAAGTAATACTTTTCCGCAAGCAAATGCTGTTAGGCGAAAGTCGCGAAGTGGCGCGACGTTCGGATAAGCTTTAAATGCAGAAAAGACCAGAGACAACAATGAGACGAGTAACTGGTCCTAACAATTTGTCCATTGTATTTATCTCTTTCTGGTTTAACGCAAGTTCCAATAAATATGTCTTTGTCTTTCATCATGGCAGGCTATCGTAGATGGAGCAATCATCGCTTTGCCCTGGTTGCCAAGTTGTTTACAATTTCTGCATGTAAACTTTATTGTCCTTTTTGGCTCACTTCTAATTAAGAGAAAGAAGATATACCATGAATCGAATATTTTTAACTTGACAAACGTTGCCGCAGGCAGTCACTCCGAAATGTTAATCGATATTTGTGTTTGATATTTTTCAATGGCCGATTTGTTTGGACAGTTTGTTTACATTTTCTGTGATTTATTGTGTGTTTCGTGGTTTTTACCTTTAATTGGACTTTGAATATTGACTTTTATTAGTGATCACAGTGTATATATTAAATTTGTGCTGATCAACAGTTAATTTAAGGTAATATTGACATGGTTATCTGTAAGAAAAAATCTTTATAAAAACCAAATAAATGACATTTTTAATAAGGTTTGTGTAATTATTGAACTAAACCCCAATATTTTATATTAATAGGAAACAAAAACAAGTACCTAACATTAAGGGCAAAAATAGCACAGCTATATAATTTGGCCCCTATGGCCACCCCTGTGACCGCCTCTGTGTACAAGTGTTACAAAACAATAATTTTTCTATAAGTATCTTGGAAAAGTAGGTAGTATATTTATTTTTATTCTTATATTTCTTAACGTCCAAAGAGTATTTCTCAGTTTAAAAGTTTATTTGCACATTTCGTCACGACGAATGCGCAAAGTAACAACTAAGAACCACTACCAATATGGTGAAAAAGCTTTAAAAAATGAAAAGTTTGATACATTTCTGTAATGGTAATTTTAAACACTTGCGCAAAGAGTCCTTCCAGCGCTTCCCGCCCTTTGTTTAATTGGTTTTGCGTACTAGAAAGTATTACTTTGCGCACTTGTTAAAAAAATTGATGCTATATTTAAATTTGGATTAAAACATTCTGAAATGTTAGGTTTTACTTGAGTGCACAAGGTAGTTATTTCTTTTCTCTATAGAACATGATATTTTTGTTAGAGCAACAACAATAAACGTCAAAACTGACAAATACTATTTGTCGAAGAAAAATTTTATAATAAAAAAATAAAAAATATACAGGATTAGATGTACCTGGTATTGACAGTTAATAAACAAGGTGTCTTAAAAACAACATACATTTTAATGACAAATAAGTTTTTTTTAAATAAAACACCATATATTTTTTAACAAATTTTGATTTTTGTGTCAAACACAAATTAAAAATGTGTAATATACTATAAGTCAATTATTGCTTAACGAATAAAAGTAAAGAAAGAAAATATTATTTAGTTTAAATTATTTATTATGTATTTATTCTGTCACTGTCAAAGTAACAATAATATATTTCTTTCTTTACTTTTTATTCTTAATGGGTCTATCAGCATACAGTTGATATCTCAGAAACCTGCAATATTCGACGTATAGTGTGTTACATTTACATATTTTTGATGTCAAATTTAATACAGAGTCAATTTTTTTAAAATATACAAGGGTTTCATTAAAAAAAGCCTAATTGCTTTTAAAATGTCTATATTAAGGACACCTTATATACTAACTAGAACTGTCAATAAAAATGTGTATCCAAATGAAAATTTGTTATTTTAAGTTTATTTTGTTATCTTGTACAGGGGCAAAGTTATTTCGTGTATAAATTGAGGTGGGACACCCTGTACACATATTTCTTCTTTTCAAAAACACTCATAGAAAAAATATTGTTCCTAAGAGTTGCGTAAAGTGCCCTTCACGAACTTGAGGCTTTTTGAACCAGAACTGATTTTGGGTATGGGAAAGTATCATTTACTCAGTTATTAGAAAAATAATTATTTTTCTACTCGAATGCGCAAGGTTTTTCTGACTTAAGAACATGTTATTGGTCAACAAAAGAAAACTTTAAAACTAACAAATATTATTTAAGGTCGGAAAATATAAGAATAAAAATAAATATTTGTTTGAACTTTTCAGACACACTCATAGAAAAATATTAATTCTAACACTAAATTTTGAGAATTGGTATCCACGTTTTATTGATCTTCATTGATTCTTCTGTTTTGTTAAAGTCGTTGATATGTTTGTGTATCTCTATGGCTTCCCTGTACATTCTGGCATGGTAGGATGAGGTATTAGCAAGAACCTTGGAATTTTCAAATTTTATGTGGTGCTTTGTGCCTGAAAAGCTGTGCTCTGCTACGGTTGATTTGTCAGTCTGTCCCAGGCGGCAGTAAGCTTTATGTTCTTTAATTCTTGTGTTACTCAATCTGTTGGTCGTTCCGTTATACACTGCCACATGTACACGGATCCAATAAACTCCTGGCCCCTTTTCCGTAGTTCCAAATTACAAAGGTATCATCGACATAACGAAACCATACCTTTGGTTTAAAGGGGGTAGTACTTAGGGCTTGCTGTTCAAACTTTTCTATAAAGAAATTTGCTACTTCGGGGCTCACTGGGCTTCCCATTGCTCCTACTCCTAAGTTTAGTGGAAGATGGCCGCGAAAGCCTTACGCAGTATATTAATTCACACACTTGCGCAAAGTGTCTTTCTCGCACTTAACTCTATCTCGCGTCGTTCGTTTAACTGCTTTTGCGTGCGAAAAAGTAACATTTTGCCCACTTTTTGGAAAAATAACTACTTTTGTTAAATATCCTAAAAACGTAATATCGGATAACAGTTATTATCCTAATTCTAGATGATTAATTACTTCGCCTTTTAAACAAATAAAGTATAAATATCCGCAAAAGATTTTACAATTTTTACTTCCGCAATCATCATAAAGCACAACTTCCTTAATAACATCAGCTAGTTTTGGATGTGAATTTCGCAAGAAAAATAACTGAAATTTAAAACGATCCAAATCAGAAATTAAGAATTAGAGGAATTATGAAAACAAAAAGCGGAATGAAGCGGCGACAGGAAGCCTCGTTAAACCTTTTGTTTTATTAAAAGACAGCTATTAGACGTTGGATTCATAAAACTGTCAGTCAATATTTTGACGAAAACAACTCAAAGGTTGATGGCTTTTTCACTGTGTAAAGATATTTTTTTATTCTTGATAAAGAATGTATGGGGTCAATTAACTTTTTTTGTCCAAGCGCAAAATCACTCTCTTTCCTATAAATAAAAATATATACAGGGTGTTTTTAATTGCGGTAAGAATATCTAAGGGCATATTCCCAAGACAATTTTATGAAATAAAGTTTATCTAAACATAGGTCCGAAAATGCTTTTTCTTAAGATACAGGGTTAAAAAAGAGTATCGTGTTTTTAATAATATCTTAAATACCGGGTGATGCATCACCGGGAGGGACACAAGAAATCCCATGTAATTTTTATTGGGGTCAATTATTGGCTCCCCTAATTATTTTAGAGAAAAATTCTATTGAAGTTTATTGAAGAGCATGCAAATTTACGTACATGGTAAAAACTTTAGATTTTTCGGTAAACCTGCTTGCTTAAATAAAACACCCTGTATTTTTTTACGTCACATGATGACAAATAAAATACTCTTTTAAATGGTGTATAGATTGTTTATACCTATCTTTTGTGCTTTTTAGTAAAATCTGTTTTTACAAATTTTTAGTCCAAATGTTTATTTAAATTAAAGTTGGCTGTGACATAGCAGCCATTAATATTTTTCTTAAGAAAATAACAACGACCATTTATTGATTACTAGTTTTTTGGTCAGTTTAAAAGAAATTTCAATGATTTTAAATAAAAACCCTTCTTCTACAACAACAAGATGATATAATACTGGTAGGATGTGAAAAAATGGTTTACTTTAGTCTAGAGTTAATCCTGAAAAATATTCCAGGAGAAACCATCTGATAACCTTAATAGTTGCTTTAAAAAATTTGAGACAGTGCTTATGGGTAATGGAAGAAACGAATCACAGAATGTCGTCAATGTTGACCAGATTTAGGATTGTTTAAAAACACAAGTTTTATCATTACCACATTCAGCTGAAATAAGTGTTATTGGAAGTAGTATTATAAGCAACTAATGATTTTTTTTCTGTGAATTTTAAAAATAGTCGCAGATAATACAAAATCTTTTAATTTTGTGCTTAAATTTACATTTTGCAATAACGGCTTAGTAAATAGGCATAGTTATATCACAGCTTACTTACATTTAAATAGACATTTGGAATAAAATATGTTAAAACGGAATTTACTTAAAAAGTATAAAAGATAGGTAGAGGCAACCTATACACCATTTAAAAGAGCATTTGGTTTGTCATTATGTGGTGTAAAAAATTTTAGGGTGTTCCATTTAAAAGAAGAGAGATTGTGCAATTTGACTTTCTAAAAATTGAAATTATTTTTGATTACCCTGTATAATCTATGATCTCGATATGACCTACGTATGATAAGGCAGACTTTTCCTAATCTTGTAACAAATTTTAAAGGTTAGGGAGTTTATATTGTTAAAATAAAATTAATTTAATTGCACCCCTGCATTTTGAAAAAAATTAAATATCACAAAAACGAATAAAATTAGACACTTGGTACTATTAACAAACTTAAATTATTTTTTTATGTAGAATCTAAGACCGTCATAAAATATGGGGTGTTCCATTTAAAAAATATAACTTTAATACGTCACACTTTTTGAGACATCCTGTATAGAGTAAAATAATTTTATACTGTGGCCTTATCCAACCTGTATATGTTTCAGTATTTACTTTCTTTAAAAACCCTATGGTTATCCAGCTACAGACCGTGTCGAATATGGTGGGCCACCCTGTATATATATATACAGATCGAGCTTTGCAGATTGTACAATTTAAAGACAAAAGTACTTTATTTTAAATACCAACAAAGGGCACTTTACCTAAAACTTAAAATTTATTTACATCATAACTTTTTATTTTGACATATATCGTAAAGCTGGAGGCGCTATTTTATAGAAAATCAAAAGCTTAAAAAATAAGGTACTCTTTATTAAAGTCGATAAACCTCACCGTTTAGACACCAATAGACATCAAAGTTTTCATCAATTTCAATCAAATTACCTACATACATACAGGGTTTCCAGTAGCACAACCGACAAACTTTACGGGGCGATTCTACAAAAAAAAAAATAAGAAAAAAATCATATATTCTAAACGTCTTAGTTTTTGAATTACGGTGTGTTAAATATTTAATATATATATATTCTTTAAAAATTTTATGAACCAAATTTGTCGCCTTAAGCTCCAGTCATACAGAAAATAACTTCGCTCCTATAATTGATAAAAAGAAAATTTTACATAAAATGTGTTTGTTTAGACACAGACACACTAATTTTCTTAATATTTTTTTTTATTTATTTGTTTTATTATTTATTTTATACTCTTACTAGAAAAACAAATATTTTTAAAGATACTTAATTGTTAAAAATACCTTGGTCCTAACTTCTTATACCTGAAAAGGGTTTTAAGTCGAAACTTTATTTTTAAAATAAAAAACCTTAAGAAACAAAGGGTCAGGCTAAAAGTCCGACGCGACGCCCTAACTCTGAATGGAGATGGTTTATTAGGTTTTTAGATTTATAAAAGGCTTAATATATACTTTCAAAAAACAAAAAGGGTTTTTATTTATGAAAAGGTTGTTTCTTATAGAAATTCAATAAATTCCTAAGTCGCGGTCCGTTTCTATAGAACAAAAAATAATAAATACAAAAAAATTTGGTACAGATAAATTTAAAAAATGTGTTTTTTTTTTTTTTTTAATAAATCTATATAGGGTAATTTAGGCAAAATTTAAAAAATTATTTTGTTGATTTTATACAACTTTTAATTTGAAGTATTTCCATAGTTTCAAAGATCTTAAGCCGGGGACAGTCTGTAAATGGGTCAATTATTAGGGAAGTCTTATTTATACATAATTAAAACATAAAACACCAGGATCAAAAAGCAGCAGCCTACCAACAGACCTAACTATTATTTAACCCTATAAGCCAAGGACAATCAAGTTGTTATACGAACAATAATTTAGTTTAAACAAAAAATTATTTGGCTTGGCAGGAGAAAATAATTTCATATAATTAACATTTTATAAAAATTTAAACTTTTATACATTATGTAGAACTATTCTGCTCTTACACAATATAATAAAAGTTATTATTACTTAAAAAAATAAAATAATGAATTATTTAATATTAAGTTACTTAAAATACAAAGGTTTCAATCTATAAACAAAGGTTCATTAGCACTCGGTTGAAAATATTATATTTTTTCAGTTTTCTAACAAGTATATCAATAAGTTTTTGGGTAAACTGTTTACCACATTTTTGGTAAACTATTTACCACATTTTTGAGACGCAACCATTGGCCCAGTTCTCGTCTGGCGTCTTGTTAAGATTTTATTTTATTAGATTAAAATAATTTCAACCCAGTGCTAATGAACCCTTTGTTTATAGATTAAAACCTTTGCATTGTAAGTAATTTAATATTAAATATTTTATTATTTTATTGCTTTTAAAGCAATAATAACTTTTATTATATTGTGTAAGAGCAGAATAGTTCTACATAATGTATAAGAGTTTTAATTTTTATAAAATGTTAAATAAACTTTTTAATTTTTTCTGGAAAAAAGCCAAATTATCTTTTGTTTAAATTTAAATTCCCAGAAGACAAATAAAACATAAAATAATTAAGTTATCTAAGTAACCGATTATTTAAGAGACTGGTTGTTAGACGGACATGTTTTAAACTTTTTAAACAATGAACTGTCTAACATAATATAGTTTATTTTTGTTTTTTTATGCCCATGGTATAATTTAAATCAAATACTATAGAAAATACCATAACTTAATAAAATATATAAAATTCTTTATTCAGTTATCCAAGTGACTGGTTTTCCAGCAAACAGGTTGTCCGACGGACACTTTTTAAAATTTTTAAACTTTGAGTTGTCTGAATGATAGTATATTTATTTGGGAATTTAATTATTCGGATGTCGTAAATAAATGATTAATGACCGTCATGTTAAAAATAAACCATATGTTGTGATATTTCATTGCAGGGCCGTATTATCCATTAGGCTGACTAGGCTATAGCCTAGGGCTCCATGAACAAATAGGCACCAGACAGGGGAGTAATAGACGCTATACAGGGGAGTTTTTAAAACAGTTTAGGTGGAGTGGGGATTTTTGGTGACTAATTTCTCTGTGAATAAGGTGCTTTGGAATGAAATAGGCATTTTTTGTCATTAAATTTTGGTTAAGTAAGGCGCCTGGCACTCAAAATTGGCGCTACGGAGAAAAGGTTCTTTTTATCTCTTTAAATTTTTATTTTGGTGGAAAATAGGCGCTCCGGGAATTCTAGCCTAAGGCGCCTTAACCAGTTAATACGGCCCTGTTTCATTAAACAGATACTTTGGTGGAGAATTTAAAAATAAAATTAAATAGGGGTGTTTCCATTTAAAATTTTGAATTTTTTCTTATTAATTACATTAAAAACTTAAATTAAGAAATGTTAGTGATTTATTAAAGAAAACGAAACATATCACGACCTGTGAAAGTAAAATTTATAATTCTTTTATTTTTACAGCCTACTTGGCAAAAACAAATATTTAAATTAGAAATATTGGCGGTAATTAATTTTATTGATTAAGGGGGTATTCTGGTCTAGAGCCCTACTTTTTGGGTATTTTTCAAACTAGGATATAAAAAAATTAAAAACATTTTTACTATCCATTTTTTTATATAATATTTATTGATATTTAAAGTATGTGAAAAAAATTAAAAAAAAAAGTCAAAAATTCAATTAGTGACAGGTCGGTGAAGTAGGGGTTCCTTGTCAAACAGTGCTCCTGGTTGACATGATTCCAACCCTTGTAGTGATCTAAATCGAACAAACAAAAAATTCTTAATTAGTAAAGATGTCGCTACATCTTGACCTTCGGCCGAAAAAAAACAAAATTCACAAAATGGCGTCTACTTGAAAAAAAAAATTTTTTACCCCTGTTTTTCGACCTTTACGAATTTTTTAAAAATACTTCAAATTAAAATTTTTCCAAATCTTTAGGTCAAGTGATAA
>JACEGR010010151.1:0-20785 GCA_014170235.1 Listronotus bonariensis
CAGATTATTTCATTCTTGCGCATCACTTAATTGTCCTTCTTGATAAAACGAAAGGCAAACCAAGTAAAATTTCGCAATAAATTTAAGCGCAATATAGGAAATCTATCTAATCCAAAAACACGTATTAATAAATTTATTTTTTAGAATCTTTAACCAAAAAATTACATACCTGGGAGCGTAGACTAAATCTCTCAAAAGAGCTTTCATATTCACAGATTCAGTCGAAAGTCCCTTTCTTTGCACTCTTCCATACCCCATCGTATAATTGCAGTGTACACTAACATTTCACTCGATACCAACAGAGTATCCCTGGTAGTTATAGCGAGGAGATCTTGGTAATGCAAGTCTTGTATTCCTTTTTCTTTCAGAATAGAGTCCCCGTATTTGTCTATTTCCAAGAGGCAATTCTGTCTTAAATGGTAAAGAGGTTCCTTCATCTGCAAAAAGTAATAATTTATATAAACAAAATTTTGTTAAACAGTTTCATCAGTGGTGGATTTATTAATTTTTGGCGCCCATAAATTGTATTACCTTAGTCCACATTCTCACATAAACGTAAAAACATTTTGAGGAGCAAGAAAAGGCCTTTTACTTAATAATGGTTATTTATCATTCAAGGAAAAAATCCCTAGATTCTCGAGATTGTGTTGTCTCCCGACACAAAGCGAAAGGAGACAAAATATTTGAGAGATAAAATCTACAACTTTTCCCGAGTATAATACACTTTTTTCTGTGACGGAAAAACAACGACAACGTAATGTTAAAAAATATATATAAACTATTACGATATATTAATTAAAGGCAGAAAATTAATCATGTAAAATTTAAAGCTTTTAACTGGTTGGCTGTTGTATTAAAAACGACAACTAGACCTTGCGTTACTATAAAAACCTTTAACGAAATTATTTTGTCAATGTAATTTAATGGGGTCAATTTTTGGCTCCCTAATTATTTTACATAAAAATTATATTAAAATTTATTGAAGAGCATGCAAATCTACGTCCATGGTAAAAACTTTAGATTTTTCGGTTAACCCGTTTGCCAGTTAGATGCTAATATATTTTTAAAAATTGTTACATTATTATGGCCTCATATTTATGAACAACAATAAAAATACCAGTTATCGTGACATAACGTTGTCATTTTGAAATTTAGTGCTTTATTATTATCAAAAAATCGTAGAGCGAAAGATTAACCATGAGTTATACTACTGTAGAAAGAGTATTGATGATTAAATGGTACTATCAAGGAAATAGTTACCAAAAGGTGTCATACATGTTCGCTGCTCAGTATCCGAATAGACCGATACCCGGAAAATAAACAATCGATAGGACTATCAAAAAATTTGAGACCAAAGGCACAGTGATAAATAATTGCAGATGTGAAGCTAGGGAGTATCAAAGAGAAGAAAATGTAAGAGATGATAAAGACTTGGAAATTTTATTGCACATGGAAGAAAATGAACGGAAGGTGAGTACAAGGAAACTTCAGGATATCATAGAAAAAGATCAATCAACAGTGCTTCGGATTTTGAAAAGGCATAAATCCATTTCATACAAATATGAAAGACATCAAGAGCTAAGGGATGGGGATGAAATACGACGGCAGGAATTTTGTTTTGACATGATGGAAAGGGCAAACATAGACAGGGAGTTTTTAAGAAATATTTGATTTACTGATGAGTGAACATTTACGTTAAACAATGAACCCAATCATCAAAATTACCGATACTGGAGCAAAGAAAACCAACACAGATTTGTCGAAACGAGGACGCAATATCCACAGAAAGTAAATGTTTGGGCGGGGATTTTCGGACAACATATTATTGGACCATTTTTTCTTAATCAAAATTTGAATGCAGAATTTTATTTGGAACTACTCGAAGAACTAATTTTACCCGCTTTAAATGATGTATTAAGGGAAAATCAGGAAATTTGGTACAAATGGATGGCTGCCCGGCACATAATATCCTGGCCTACATCACATCATAAATTGGCCAGCCAGGTCTCCTAATATTGCGCCAAATGACTTCTTCCTCTGGGGCCATTTAAAAAGCATGATATACAAGGATAAAAATTACTCTAATCTAGATGAGTAAAAAATGCTATTTCTGCAGAATGCAATAAAATTTTAATTTATTAAAATAATTAATGTAAGAAGACAATTTTATGAACGTCTGGGTTATTGTCTAGCAGTCAATGGAGGAATATTTGAAAATTTTCTTAAATCTTAAGTTTATTTCCAACATATTAATTATTGTAATAATATTAATAATTTATTGAAGCATGTAAATATTATAAATGTCATAAGTTCTTGAAATTTGTTACTCTAGTTTAGTTTAACTTTTCGCTCTACGATTTTTTGATAATAATAAAGCACTAAATTTCAAAATGACAACGTAATGTCACGCTAACTGGTATTTTTATTGGTGTTGATAAATATGAGGCCATAATAAGTAACAATTTTTAAAAATATATTAGCATCTAACTAGCAAACGGGTTAACCAAAAAATCTAAAGTTTTTACCATGTACGTAGATTTGCATGCTCTTTAATAAACTTTAATAGATTTTTTTTTAAATAATTAGGGGAGCTAATAATTGACCCCATTAAAAATTACATGGGATTTCCTATGTCCCGCCCGGCGATGCATCACCTGATATAAGATTAAGAGTGTGTACCAAATTTCAGATCGATCGGTCGTCAGGAACGGGGTTAAATTCCAATTACTAGATTTTACCCAAATGATAAATAACAAACAGGTTAATTTAAGTAAAACCGTTTAAAAAAAACGCATATTTTGCGAAAAACAAGAAATAAAATTCGTCCATCAAAATTAAAAATAATTCTGCTTACCCAATTATCATTTCTCTCCTCATCATTATCAACTAAAGGGGGCGCTGATGGCTCGAAGTTAGTCAACTGTTGATCGGCTTCCGCTGCATGAAGCCACTTGCTTATGCTCAAAATAATTTTTAGAGCGTTGTCTCTTTGAATGTGCTGATTCAGCGTTATGATGCAGTGTTTAGCAAGTGGTACGTTTCGGTTTCTTAGAGCAGTCTCTAAAAGACTAAGGGCTATCGACGGATTGGTAATGTTTATTGGATCTGCCATCATGGAGCTGAAAAAAGAACATAATAAATGTGGTTATTACTGCATTTAAGCCTGGGCCAGAAATTTCGACTTTTTTTTAAAATATATCAAGCATATTGTTTAAAGTGACAAAAAATATTTAGGGAACAATCTTTTGTTTCATGCAAAACTCGCAAACTGTTGATTTAAAAAGTTTAACCAACACATATTCTTAAAGAAATTTCAATATCCTACAAAAAAGCTTCCTCCGTAAATTGCCGTCAAATAATCTGTTTCCATGGAATCGGGCTTTAAACATTAAATTATTTTTTCTACTACTGTATAAATAAGAAAACTTTGTGGTCCTAGCAACGCGAATGATAACCCTCGTGTTACCTGGTTGCTAAGCGTTGCTAGCTACGAAAGTAATATTTTCAGCGCCTGGACAAAAAGTAAGAGTAAAAAAAAAAGAAAATATGCTTGTGGGAAATATTAGGATTTATTTATAAAAAGTAACTAATTTATGACAAAATATTTTAAAAAACTAGGTTAGGTATTGACATTAAAAGTAATTGTGCAATTTAAGCAATTAGCAAAAGAAATTGGAGGAATAATACTTGAATTAACAGTTTTTAAATTTGTTGTTGGGGTATCGTTATCACCTTTAACTACGTTAATATTCATATTTTTCACTGTTACTTCATTAGAGGAAATATTGGTAGGAATTTCGTGTAAAATCTTCTTTGAAATTTCCACCTTATTACTATAGGTTTCAGCAATATATCCCTCCGCAACAGAAGAAGACTTCCAACCTCCATGCCTTTTTAAGTCCAAAATATCGACATCCGAAGCATTGGCAAGGAACGTAGTTGACGTTCTTCTAAAAGAATGGCCAGTGTATCTACTGATGTCTTCAAGCTTCAAAAACTTCGCAATTTCTTTAGGTACATTTGAAATAGTGTGCTTTCCAATTACTTGATTAACACATTTACCTCTTTCATAACGATACCATAAGCGCTCATCTAGAGCATTCCTTGGTCTCAGCTTAATATATTCCTATAGAAATCTGACATAAGGAACTGAGCCTTCATCGTTGGTTACTACAAAGTTTCTTTTAACTTTATTTTTAGACTCCACTATTTTTACTATAGCCACGTCATTTCTTATTTCTACATCACTTAGCTTCATTCTGTATATTTCGTCTGTCCGGCATGCCCCAGCCACTCCCATAATGGCTATTACTTTCATTGCTAAGTAACTTTGATCAGGCGCGTTAAGTAAGTAAAATTTTATGATTTCTTCTTTTTAAAAATGTTTGACTTTTTTGCCTAATAACCATCGTTTTTCCTTTTAATAAAAGCAACTAGTTTCTTAAACTCCGAAATATCTTGATTTTTGTTTACGGAAATTGTTAACTTGAGCATGGAATATACAGACCAGAGGGTTGGTGGTGATATAGACTCGGATTTTTCTTGAAAATACGCCAACATCACATTTTCGTCAATCTGCTCCACATTTTTGTAGCAAGCCATTCAGAAAACGATTTATATGTTTGATGGTACCTCTCTTTAGATTTGTCTGGCAGAAGTGAGGCACACGCAAGGTCAGCTGTCTTTTGGATGCCATTTTCATATTCATTTAACATTTTAAAATGGGAATGGATTTATACTAAATTAACAATAATTCAATATCTGACAAGTGCTGATGACAGACAATGTCAACAATAAATGTGTTGCTATGGATTAATTTTTAACAGGTAAAATTTCAAAATCTCTGATATTTCTATTAAAACATGATGTTAATGATTATTAAATTATGCGATACATAGAACACTAGCAGAAAAAATATAATACATTACACGATGCGAAAGGCCTTTCAAGTGTTCGGCTTCGCCTCGGCCATTTAAAAACCACCTCACACCAAAAAGTAAACTTTCGCATCTTGTAATGTAAATAACTATTTCAATTTTGTTTCTTGAGTTTGGATTACACTACTACAGATATTAATATTTAAATAAATCATATACATATTTAAAAAAAAAATAGATGCGCTACAAAAAGGTCCCCTAACATTTTTCAATAAATACACCCCTTCCAAAGTTATCTGACGTTGAAGTTGAATCATAAGATAATTTCAACGTCAAATAACTTTTGAAGACGTGAACTAAAAAAAACGAGATCTTTTTGTAGCGCATCCAATTTCCTTAAAATTAAAAATATGTATTAGATTTATTTAAATATAATATCTTTGTGCAGGTAGAAACAAAAATCCAAACTCAAAAAACAAAATTGAAAAATACTTTAATGTTTAAAGCCCGATTACATGAAAACTGCCTATTTGGCCACATTTACGAAGAAAGGTTTTTGTAGGTGATTCAATTCTCTTTATTAGTGTATGTTGGTAAAATTGTTTAGGTAAAATATGCGAGTTTTGGATAAAGGTTATGTTAGTTGTTTTTATTCGTTGAAGATATAGACCGCCTAATATTAATATTAAGGGCTTAAACATCCACAATACTTTTTTCGGTCAACTTGAATAATATTTTCGATATATTTAATAAATCATAATAATAGCATTTTTTCACCCTGTCTGCTGTCCATAATGATTTTTAATTTTGTAATAAAAAATAGGTATAATAATAAAGGGAATTATTACAAAATATATTTCTAAGCCCACAAAGAGTAATTATTTAGGAAAAAGATGTAGTTTTTAAGAATATTAATGTTAAACGTTTCTTGCGTTTTTTCTTAAAAAGTTGGTAACAGGACATGTGCCTTTTAAATAAACGCTTTCAATTAGATATCGATTTTAAAACAAAGACAGTAAAGATGTTAACAAACCCACACGACATATCTTACTACTTATTTACTTCTGTAGCTAAAAACAATTTATTTATTAATATATGTTTTAGATTAAGGTTAAGGCTAAATATCCTTTAAAATAATTACAAATATATTAGAACACATAATATATAACACCTGATCTATTTAGTTTTTTTTTTATTTAAACTCTTATTACCTTTTATTTACCTGTGATAATATATATAATAATTATCAAATGAAAGAAGATAATTATAAATAATGAATTTTAAATCGGAACTAGACCATGGGGAGAAAAAAACATAATTGAAAACATATCGACATCGAAAACATGGTTACATCATAGAAGCTTGAATAACAAAGAGGGGATAATTAAAAGATATAGCACAGGATAAAAAATAACAAATTTAGAGACTTTTGTATCAACAGCGATGCCAGATTGTAACATAATTTTTACAACATAACATATCCAAAATAAAGTTTTACTAGAAGTGATGGGTTTGACTATGGGACCAGTTCCATAGGTTGACATAATTTTTAACATTAATGTCAAAACTTGTTAGGATACGATGATGTGTCCATTTTATTTGCACCAAAAAATTATGGCTTTTATTTAAAGAGAAATGTATCCTTTTTATAACTATATGCACTTAGTACTTAGTTTAAATTAAAAAAAAAAAACAAAATCTAAATAGTATAAATTCATTTTTAATTTCTGAATCATACGAATTATTATTATTATTCATTATTATTATTATTATTATTTCTTTATAATTTCTAATATACAGGTTGACCGGTAAAAGTGGGGTCAAAAACGATAGAGGTGATACAGTGAGCCAAAATAATGTTTATACTTAAATAAAAAGTTTTATCGTGCTTCGTTAGGGAGATATTGCCACATTTTAATTAATTTTCTCAAAAAAATGAAATTTTTTATTACATACAAAATGCTGCCTGTCTGGTTAAAATGGATTTTATGAAAAAAATCCAAGATATCGATTTAAATAAAGTACAAGTTTTTGTACAAAATGATAAAGGAATTAAGCGGTCACAGCAAAATGTTAACTTTGTCACCAGTGTTAAAAATACATACATTAATTTTTAAAACAATTGTCGCACCCTGTATAATTCCGACATGCTGAAAATCCGTTTACCTAGAGAAAGCTTATGAACTAAAAGAAATAATGGTGGCATTTATGGTAACTTGATGTTTCATTTAGTTGATGTCACGTTTATTGTTACATTGCATTTATATTAAAATAATTTCTAGTGGGCATTGAAACAAAACATTTTTTCAAGGTAAAAAAGCCGCCATACTGTCAAAAAACGGACTTTATGTAGGGTATTAAAATTTAGTACTTTATTTTTACAATAACAACCAAAAAACAATTTTTTTAACAGCGGTAAGAAAAAAATAAATGTAACAAAATCTTACTTTATATGTTTACAAGTTGTCTTGTAATGTGTGGAATAGTTTTAAAACAATAATATTAAAGAAATGTAAGCAAAGATTACACAGTCCCACAAAAATAAAAAAGTTGGTAGTTCGAAAGACTAGCCCATGATATCTTTATGTTTTTGGGGTCGCTGAATCCGAATCTGGTGTCGATTTGACTCTATCAGGATCAGGTCATGGTCAAGGTCATTTTAAGGTCAAATTACAAAATTTATCGGAAATTGAATACAAATCATTAAAATTCATTGAAAATAGACCACAAACGTGGTACCTTTATGTTTTTGGGTTCGCTTAATCCAAATCCGAAAAGGGCAATTTGACTAAGGATATGGATTTAGCGACCTTAAAAACCCCAAGATATCATGATTTTGGTGCATTTACGTATACTTCTGATGATTTGGCCTTGATATGACCTTGATCCTAACCTCATAGGGTCAATTTGACCACGAATTCGGATTTAGCGACCCCGAAAATATAAAATTTAATGATTTGACCCTTAAATGACCCTGACCGTGATCTGATGGAATTAAACTGACCCCGGATTTGGATTCAGCGATTCCAAAAACATAAAATACAACTATTGTGGTCCTTTTTCAATTAATTTTAATGATCTGACCTTGAAAAGACCTTGACTCTGACTTGAGGTTAAACCGACCACAGATTCGGATTTAGCGACCCCAAAAACAAAAAGATACCATGGTCTGGTCTTTCGGCCTTTCAATTTTTTTTACTTTTTTGGCTGTGATTGACCTTAAAATGACCATGACCCTGACCTGATAGGGTCAAATCAACCCCAGATTCGGATTCAGATACCCCAAAAACATAAAAATACTATGGTCTGGTCTTTCGGACCACCAAATTTTTATTTTTGTGGGGCTGTGTTATTAAATTTTAAATATCTCTACTCTTTGATGTAAGTATATAAACACTTGCACCCTACCGTTGTTTAAAAAAGTTAGCTCTGCTTCAAACAACGACCGTACCATATGGTACGAAATAGGCTTATCTGCGATCGGCTCATCAGCGACTGATCATTAGAGGTGTGATTGCGATCGCAGTCGCTGCTACCAGTCACCGGTTATTAACAAATCATTTTGGTAGCTGCTACTTGCGCCTGGCGATAGCGGTGAAAAAATCACTCTTTAATATTCGCAGTTCGCAGAAGTAGCGCTGCCCGTAACCACAACATTAAACGGCGACTGCGATCGCTGGACGGTGATTGTGACTGCGATTCAGTGATTCTAACCTCTTTCGTTTATGTTTCTGGTGATTATGCATGTTTACGTTAGTGAAACGGAATACGAATTGGCTTGCTTACCCGATAATAATTTTTTTATCAATGTGATTTGTTAATAAATCTATCGCGAATGGGTTGCCCAAAAATATAATCAAAGCTATAAATGTTTATAAAAAAATAAAGATATTTGATAAACTTTGTGTAATGTCCGTTTTTTTATATATACATTTACTTATCAACATTACAAATCAATAATTAAATTATATGTATATTAAATAACAGAATGTATTTTTTTAAAATTTAATTTTAACAAGGTTAACTATGACTTTATTTATAAAAATTTAGCATGTTTCTGTAAAGAGTGATAATATCACAGTTTTCAGTAGCAGCTACTTTTAGATAGCAGTAGCAGCGATCACCGATATCAAAAAATCACTGTTAAGTCCACCGCTACTGATCATTAAAAAGCAATAAAATCGACCTATAAGCGACCTATCAATTTAAATAAGAGTAAACCCCAATGGGGCATAAGCCTTGTTGCCAAGTTGTTCATAAACTCTTTCCATTCAGTTGTTTTCTTTTTGTAAAATATTTTAAAAAGTTCAAAAAATTGTAGATACATTTATAATATTATTTATTTATTGCATATAGAGGCCTACACATTTTCGTAAATATACTATACAAGAATATAAGTATTGCAATATATGCAAGGAATTAAAAAAGTCTTTGCTTACCAGAACTAACCATTCGTAAGTGTGTATTAGTCTTGGGTTTAATTAAGGAAATAAAAAAGACGTTGCTTACCAGAACTAACCATTCGTAAGAGTGTATTCGTTTTGGGTTTAATTAAGTATCGACCCTTAGTACCCTTTTCTGATCCTAAGAAATATCTCTAATGGTCCACCTACATTTTGGCAACAGTGCGTCTTAAATTTAATGTATTCTATCTAGACCCACCAGGTAGAAAAATTGGGGGTTTGAAAAATTCAGTCGTTAATGCGCCGATTTTATTATCGGCCGCAGATAAGCCGGTCGCTGATGGGCCGACACCTATGGTACGACTTTCAAACACTGCTATTACCTTGCCACTCCTTTATATGCTTCCTCGGCGACAGAGTATTTCATGCCGTTCTTCAGATCATCTGGTACATTTTGACGATCAGCTGCGCCCAATATGGGCTGACTTTCGTCACAGGGTACTGTGTTTATTACTTGCACCATTTTCTCTTTCTTGTCAAATCTGAAAAAGATTAGTATTAGATAGTTTTCATTGAAAAAACATTGAGGAATAATGGGCAAAGTGATTTTTTTTAACGATGCTCATTGATTTAAAAGTTAAATATATTACCAATTGTATTGTCTAAACAAAGTAGCTTGGACAGGTGTAACCAAAGTCGGTCTATATAAGGTCACGACATTCGTCCATATTGCTTTGACGTGTAATGACGTCACATCTCCCATTTTTCGGCCATGTTGTTCAGTGCCGGAGATATACAGTTTATTGTATTAGTAGAACAACCGTATATACAACAGTTTTTAATTATTATTAAGCAGTAAATTCTTTTACTTTAAATAAAAAACATTTGGAATTACATATTTCAACAAATATCACTACCAAAACAATGCAAAATGAATATAAAGTAACGTTGACTTTTACCTATCTTTTTACTGAATAAGAGCTGTTTTAAATCAAATACTTATAGTATTGTTACAAAGGTGTCGCCATAGGGTTGCCCAAAAAAATATGGTCAAGGCTTTATACAGGGTGGCACTACAAATGCCTCGGTCTCTACTGTTCGCCCAGCGAGTCTAGCTCGATCAAAATAATTTTAATCAAAATATGTTGGTTTTAAGATGCTGCCAGTTTTCATCCTAGAAATCCTAATTTCTTTTACACTTTTTATTTCAATATTTAATATTTAAATAAGGAACCTGGTTTAATTTTGTTGTTTTTGTTGTTATTTTGTATTCCTTAAAATGGTTTTATTTTATCGCATATTACATCATTTTCCTACAAGAACCAAATATAATATTAACTATAGTTAAATATGTATATCGCCCTAAAATATCCCTACACTTTTATTAGTTTGACAACAATGCCTTTCTGCGAACAGAAAGCCTTTCACTCGATTGGTGGCCGTTGATAGAAGCCTCCAAAGCATCGTCAAATGATGTTTCAGGATGTCGATTTCTTCCTCTGTCCTTTTAGGCGTCCCAGTTCCACACTCGGTGGGCGAACAGTAGTATGAGTGGAAATTTTTTATAAATATTTTTTTTACATCCATATGTGGCTGTGTTAGGAGCATACTTTAAAGTTATAGAAAATTATAAAGGATGGTAAAAAAGATCCATATTAAGTTTATGTGTTTTTTTCCAAAACGAGGAGGTTTTCAATTCGCCTGTATGTTTTTTTGTGTATGTAAAGGTTCATTTACACCAGACGAGCAAATGCTCATTCTAACCCCAGTCTATTAAATTTGTGTAGTGTAAACAGACTTAGAGCAATTTTTCGTTGTTTTTATCGCTGGAAATAAACTGCTGGACATTCGAACAAAATAATTTAAATTTTAGGTAAAATTTGTAACTTAATTTTATCAAAGAGTACAAAAATATTTAAGTGCGGTTTTCGGCAAATTTGGACGCAATTATTAGTCTTTATGATTACCTACATTGCAGCTTTGGTATTAAACTTACCACTTATATTAAAAGTGGTAAATATACCGCAAATGGCAAATTTTTGATATTCTTTGTAAATCTAAAAATATGATTTTTACTATAAAAGTTACATTTTAGCGTTATCACCCTGTATAACGCTGACTTTCTAGTCTTATAAACTCCTACTGTTTGACGTTTTAAGCAAAAGAAAAATCTTTTTAATGTTTTAAAAAGCTTTTTAACAGGGTGGACTGTGGAAAGTAGATCTATGTGTTAAATTAAATTCAAAATTTTTTATATTTTTTCATATTTCTTGTATTTTTCTCTGACCTAAACTACAGAATTAACTTTTATAAATTCCAAAAGTATTTTTGGAATCTGGGGATCAAAAAACGGTTTTTTATTTGCAAAGCTTAGTTTGCGTAATAATTAGATTAGATTAGATTAGATTAGGAGGTGGATTGCATATCCTCTAACACTGCAACCTGCTCAGGTTTATTGTGTGTCCTCCGTCCATAGGTTAGAGCACGCTATCCAAGCCGGTCTGTTTAATCAGACTCCACAAGCTTGAAACTGGCCCCTTGGTATATCTTGCCGCTTTAGGTTTTTCTTCACCCAGCCTTGCAAACTGCAGACGACAAAGGGGCTTCGCAGTAGCACCATACGTGTTCTGCGGTTTCTTCCTCCTCCTGGCAGAACCTACATAGGTTTTCTTCTTCCAGGCCCATAGTTTCCAGGTGTTTATTCAGTCTGCAATGACCTGCGTAATAATGCTCTTGTATGCTTGCTCAATGTTTGGATATGATATAAAAGATTTTCGTAATATATGGAAACTGCCTCATATTTCAGAACCGGTTTCATCAAAACTTACAATATTTACTACTTGGGGGTTCTGGGGAATGCCCAGTTGCTGATACTTGCCATTTTGCCAGGTTTACCATTTTTACTTTTAAAATTTATAAAAGGTAATTCTGTAGTTTATGGCATAAGAGAAAACAATAATTTAAAACAAGAAACGGAAAAAAATTAGGAGACATAAAAGCAGTATTTTCATTTGCCCAATCTAAAAAAGCACAAACATTTCACACACTTTTACACAGTCAGTGGCGTACCGTTTTTTTTGGAAATATTTCTCGAGACGTCATTGGAATTATGAAATGTAACTAAGTTAGTGATAAATTACCCCTTAATGTCATTAATAATATTGCCAAATCAAAACAAAATTGGGTAAAGAATAGTAAGGATATTATATAAAACCAAGAAAAAATGTGACATTTTAATACTTTATATTTCAAAAGTTAAGAGGTTCAGGGCATATGTTTATGTGAACTTTTTTTCTAAAATAAGCTAAGGAATCATCACCCTGTATTTTTAGCCATTATTTAAATTATACCCTGTATATTTTAAGGGTCAATAATTCCGGTATATTTTATTTATTTATTTATTTGTTTAACAATACATAATATGATATTATGCAAACCTAACCTAAGAAAAGAAAATCAAATGTAAATACATTACACTTGGTTTACACATAACATAGGTACATTACAAAGAGCATCACTCATCCGGAGTAAATAAAATTAATTTTAATTTAGCTTTAAATTGACTCTTCGATACATTAAATATATCTATGCTTTGGCAGTGTCGATCATGCAGTTGTTGCATTCTATATAATGGGGCACTTAAAGCTAGATTTGATCTTGCCCTTCTACAGTAAAATGTCTCATAACATCTTCTATTTAATCTTGGTACTCTATAGTTTAGGTTATTTACCATATATGTATTATCAACTAAATTGTGAATAAGCCCATGTAAATGAAGAAGACTTATAAAAATACGCTTTTTTCCAAAGAAGGAACAATATAATAATTTCTTAAAAATTCCCGAGCATTGTATAGATTTGTACCTGTTTCCCGAAAGTATTTGCATTTTAAACAAAAGAAGTGATAATAATTTAAAAATAGTTAAATACTTTGGTGTGGTGGTGAAAGCAAAAGATTTATTAAAAAAAAAGAAGAAATTTAGCTAATTGAAAATAGGTTTTTGTTTTTGTTATTATCGTTTAAGAATATTTTTAACACGCTTTTATTAACTTGGGTTGTAACTATCTATCCATCTGGCTATCTATGTAACGGAATCTTTGAGCCTAACTTTAACCAACTTCCAGCTATTCGATTTCTTTGAAACTTTGCACACGTATTAAGGACCCATGACAATGCAATAATCTGCAAACAGTATCCCGTTATCCTGCTTTGGATCGCCAGGAAAAAAAAAAATCCATTATATTATTATTATAACCACTGCTTGATACCACCAAGTGTCATCTGTCACCTGTACGTCCCAGTGGTACCAACCACCGGCCATTTCAAGAGTTCGATCTGAATCGATTTTACTCAAATTTTATATTAGGTTATTTTCAGAAAGTCCATCTGAAAAACTTTGCTACTCTTGACAAAATGGCGAAAAAATTTTTTAGTGAATAAACTGGAGCATTTATTTTTAAAAAATTAATTGATATAACGAACTAAAAAATGAAAAAATAATTAATAGTTTAAAAAAACTAAAAAAAACACGCTTTTATATGCAACCGAACTAAAAATTAGAAAATAATTTTTCATTAAAAAAAATATTGTAACTTCATAGTAAAAAGCGTGGGGTGCATTTTACTATTTTTCATAACTTTTCCATCATAGATATTGGCAAATATAATAATTATAACATTTAATATATTAAGCACCCCACGCTTTTTACTATGAAGTTACAATATTTTTTTTAATGAAAAATTATTTTCTAATTTTTAGTTCGGTTGCATATAAAAGCGTGTTTTTTGAGTTTTTTTAAACTATTAATTATTAATTTTTATGTTATAGTATAGAAGCTGGTAGGTAGGTATTTAATGCACTCAAAAGTTGTACTTAGGTAGTAAAACCTGTACATTTTTGAGTTAGATAATTCTGAGCGTTTAAAATTTTAATTTCTATCTCAATAACGCCAAATTAAACAAACCGCAAAGACCTTTAATTCTTATCCCAAAAGCCCTTAAAAAATCTAAATTTTTAAAATGTACCTTAATTTCCTTTAAGTCTCTAAAACGAAACCAAAAACTAGTTACAAAATCCTTCAAAATTCACTTTTTCAAAATATATCCGGAATTTTAAAGTTCACTCATTGCCGGCTATTTCGCGATAAAAATTTTAGTGATATCTGTGTATTTATTTATACCTACCTACACATAAGTGTTTTAAGATTAAATAATCTATCGGAGCTTGGGTAGGAATATGTTAGCAGTATAATTTATTATATTTCCCGATAAAACATTTGTTTATTTACTAAAGTAATTATTTCGCCACGAGCTTTCAGCAAATAGATGACTGTTTTTATATAGAATGCACTAATCCCTTTTTAATTTATCGATGTTTGACTTTAGTAAATACCTTATTAATGTACCCATTTTAATCAAAAACACGAGTAACTATAAACCATACAGCTACACACGTTGCTATACACTTTGTAATGGATGTTATTTGGGTACACGCCAAAATAAAATTTAAAATACTAAAAAACCAAAAAATTTAAACAAGTAAAAAGATAATTAAAAATCGATGTTTTGGTGGCAAATCTGCCACCGTTGTCGAGATAAATGGAATAAAAATAATAAAAATAAAAATTTACTATTATTAAGGTTTTAAAATTTAAAATTTTTATCTTTTTTAGGATATTCTGAAATCTTTGACATTAAATGTCAAAATATGTTTGTTTGGTTATAGTGTCATAGTGACATAGATAACTGGTTGCTGGTGTATTGATTGTTTATTTTACAAAAAAGGTGAATAGTTAGTTAATTTTTAGTCTTCCTGAAAATACTTCAGTATCAAGCAAAGGCAACCAAGTGTTATTTAAATTAACTGAAATTGATGCTACACAATTATCTTTATTTAATAATATATACGCACTTTCTTTGATTTTGCGTTTTTTAGAACAAGTTTCCTTTGCTAAAATGCTCGAAGCATCCCAGTTTATTCTATGATTGTTATCAAATGCGTGTTGGCAGATTTTTGATTTATGCAATTCTGTGTTTTTAATGTATGATCTGTGTTCTTTTATGCGTTTGGCTAATGGTCTACAAGTTTCACCTATATAAAACTTATTGTTCTTAATAATTTTTTAACGATTATTTTTGACCACTCTATGTCTATTAATTGTAAAAATATCAATACAGTCTACTTAAGAATTTTTTTTCTACGAGGAACCCAACCCCACCTCATGTTAAAGACTTTTGTTTAGAAAAAATGATGGTTATCTAATAGTTTGCAAACGTCATTTTTGACATAAAATTTAAAATAAGTCGAAAACGGTTGGACCCACGTAAAGAACACCATATATAAATTATGTTTAGAATTTTACACAGAATCTAAAAAATAAACAATATATATGGTGTTCTGTTTAAAATAAGGAAGTTGACATTAACTTTCGGTATAACCAAAAGTGGTAGAACTGTCAAAATATTTTAGTTGTATGCCCCCCACTGACTTTATAACGTTACCAAATTCTCAAAAATTTCCAAAGTCTAATATTTGAGAAATCGATCGCAGCAATTCCCGGTGGAACACCCTGTATAATATAACAATCTTTAAACAATATTTGGTATACAGCTACTATGCATTAAAGGACATTTTTTGATGTGTGTACATTTTCTTTATTTTTTTAGTGCCGCAGGATTTAAACTATAAAAAAAAATTATACGGCATTGTTATTGCGGTCAATTTGTTTTAAATTCTTTTAAATATCCTTTTGTAAAAAGTATGGTTTACTTATCTTATAAAACACTTCTTATAAGAGAGCCTTCAAAACATAAAAAAAAATACAGAAAAACATCATAAGGTTTGTTCCAGCAGGCAGTCAGAAATGTTTGCAACTGCTCGGATTCTGCGCACGTCAAATTTGTCGTTCCAGCAGTGCTATGTTTCTAACATTATACAATTGTTTGTTGTTCCAGCAGTAGTTTTAAGATGTTGGAAACATGTTGGAAACTGTTTGAAAAGTTTGCAAGCTTTCTTCAAACTTTACTGACAATTTTTAACATAACCTTTCTTGTATTGACGTATAAGCAGTGTGCACGCTTTGTTAATTTTTCGTTCCATCAGAAAAGTGTTGCCAACATTTCTAACTAATAATTGTAACAATTTCTACGTTTTACGATTGTTGCTAACATGTTTCCAACATTCTGCTGGAACAAACATCATAAAATGCATCTTCAGGAAATGCCAAGCCTCTAACTTTATTTTTATTCGACGACCTCGTAAAAATTCACAAGGAATGCGGACTTGGCAGGCAAATTGTACAGATCTAGATCCAGGCTAAAATTAAATTTTAAAATCCACTTATTCCCGAGTTGTGAAATGGACCAGGAATAGATTCGCTTAAATTAGAGAGAGTGGATCGTTTAACTGTGAAGGTGAAATTTGCTTATTGTTTTGATTTCTTGTTTTGTTTTTCTATGTCCGTTTTAAAAAATGCTTTTTTTATTGTTGTCGGTCGTTATCACATTTTAAATTAGAGTTTTGTATTAATGCCTACTAGAATTTGTTTTAATATGAGTTTATGGCTCAAAATCACCCAGGTGGGAAATTTTAAGATTGATTTTGTAACAAGAAAAAATGTAAGCTATAATCATAATAAGTGGTTTAAACTGTCAATTAGCTTGTTATTAAAAGTAGCCTTAATAGGCAAGTATATAATTTAGTACTTTTCTAGTAATATGTTTTATTAACAAAATTTTTGCTATAAGCAGTCACTTTGGGAACGTTTTTCTAAATTTAATAATATGTTAAAGATATTTCTTAATATGTTTTTTTTTGTTTTTTAGACTATAGAATGGGCAAATATAATTTAATAATAAATTTAAAAATTTGTAAATTACACATACATAAAAAATCCTTTAAAAGAGTATGATAGAAGGAAAAAAAAAGAAAAGTTACTTTTTATACATATGTGTACATACAATTTAAGAAATACAAAAATATGGGCAACATTTATAATTAAATTTGCTTTACATGCGCCAAATAAGAATGTTACATTTTCATATTGTTACTAAAATGGCCCGTGTTCCCGGAATGATATATTCAATAAATTTGTAAGAAAATATTAAATTTAAATGTATTTTAAAAATGTTTTTGCCTTCTCTACATCGTTTGTAAGAATTGCTTTATTTGGCAACAAAGTCTATAAAAAGTTTGGTAAAACAGGATTTTTTTCCATTTACACGATAGTGCCAACACGACCTCTTAACTTATCCTACTATGCCATTCAGGGGTCTGTCTTGTCTCCCCCGTGGCCTAGTGGACAGAGCTTTGATCTTCGAAGCCAGAGGTCGGCGGTTCAATTCCCAGCAGGGGAGACATATTTAGGTAGTAGTTATTTAAAAATAACGACCGTGGTGGCACTACCGCGTTGTCTAAAAGGTGCTGTGAAATGCAACTGCATGTTTCAGTGCTTGGACAACGTTGACGGAACAGGGGAACGATGGGTTAAACATCTTATAACCCGACACCCACGGTACTCTGGTATTTAGGCATAGACCTTCGTGGGATGTCAAAAGATAAAAAAAAGGGGTATTTATCATCAACCATAGATGTAGACTTACATTTAGATACGACAGTGGCAAAGAAGCATTTTTCGGATTTTTACTACCTCACGCAGTAAATAAATGGACGGGTGAAGGAACATGCAAACTTCAAAGGCGTGGCAAAATACAAACACCGGCACCCCGTACCCCCGAGCGCGGTCTGACCGTGACGCCTCATTAGCTACCGTACTCCGAACAAATAACCAGGACGCCGCGCCGTCGACAAATTCTTTCCGATAATGCAGATAGTCTGTTTGGCGCCAGGCGCGTTCACCCTCGATTTGCTTGCGCACAAACCCGTGTTTTACGCCCATGAAATGCAACTTTTGATTCGCGCAGGTAATAATATTGGCAACCTATCGGGATCAGTGCCATCAACAGGTTTACTACAAAACAGAGTAGGTTTTATTATTTATTTAAATTCTTAAAATAAATGTTATTTTTTTAAATTTAGTTGGTTTGTTTGTGGTATTATGATTATCATTTTCGGGAATGCTCCCTAAATGACCCTTTCTAAGTTGACGATTTCAAATTTATTTAGGGTATTTTTGCTATGTGATACATTAAAGGTGTTTTCTTTCATTTTTTTAAACTAATAAACTCATTCCCGGAATGACGATGTATTGATGATAGATATATGTCTGGAAAACAAATTTTTGCATAATTCTATGTAAAAATTAAGGTTTTTAAAATAGTTTGTCAAAATCTAGTAAATTATAAAACAGTGTTAGTCATAAGTAATAGAAAATGTTTAATTTCGATAAATTTATATAATTTTTATTCTCTGTTTTTACAGATTAGTACCTACTTTAAGACGTGTCCACGAAATTACTTTATGTGTGTATAATTTTAAATAATATAATTAATAGTTTAAAAAACTAAAAAAACACGCTTTTATATGCAACCGAACTAAAAATTAGAAAATAATTTTTCATTACAAAGAGTTTGTCACTTCAGAATAAAAGCGTGGGGTGCTTAATATATTAAATGTTATAATTATTCTATTTGCAAATATCTATGAGGGAAAAGTTATGAAAAAATAGTAAAATGCACCCCACGCTTTTATTCTGAAGTGACAAACTCTTTGTAATGAAAAATTATTTTCTAATTTTTAGTTCGGTTGCATATAAAAGCGTGTTTTTTAGTTTTTAAACTATTAATTATTTTTCATTTTTAGTTTCTGCTACTCTTGACAAAATGGCGAAAAAAATTTTTAATGAACAAGAGTGGCACATTTTAAAATTTTTCCAACAGATTGCAACTCACTAAAAGATTTCTTCTTCATTAAGTAGCAAAGTTTGAAATTTTGCCAACAGGTGGCAACCTAGGTGTTGTTTTTATATTTTTATAATATAAAGGAAAAATTTTTTTCCTGGCAGATCCAAAAAAGAATGTTAATTTTTATTAATTGCACATTATGAATTATGTATACATTACACATAATGTAATTTTTATTATTTAATCCTTGAACTAATGGTGCAACTAACCCTATATTTTTATTTTTCATAAAAAATTAAACACTCATGGTGCAACTAACCAAATTGTGTTAAAACTAAAAAATTTCTTCTTCATTTAATAGCAAAGTTTGAAATGTTGCCAACAGATGGCATCCTAGGTGTTGTTTTTATAATATAATGGAATTTTTTTCCTGGCGATTCAAAAAAAAGATAACGGGATACTGTTTTTAAATTATTGCATCTTCATCGGTCCTTGACACGTGTGCAAAGTTTCAAAGAAATCGAATAGCTGGAAGTTGGTTAAAATTAGGCTCAAAGATTCCGTTACATAGATAGATAGATAGATAGATGGATAGTTACAACCCAAGTTAATAAAAGCGTGTTAATAAAATACAACACATTTTTGTAGTATATTGTGTGGGATCGAGATAAAACTAATTAATTTTAATATTTTACCATATTTACTTGATTAATAAAAATACGTTTTCAATTAAATTTATCAGTTGGCAAATTAATTTAATAAAAATTACCAAAAATTTAAAGAAAAAAATAATTAAAAAATATAGTTAGCAACACATGCATTGTGTGCCATTTTTTTACTATTTTTTTTTTACTAAACTTCCCCTTAAAAAGAAAAGAACTACTTTACGTACTGTACAGGGTGGGCAAAATTGGGCGTTTTTATAGGTTATCTCAGTTATTACTGGAGTTATTAAAAAACCGATATGGGTGTTATGGACTCGATTCTGAAAAAATTAACAATGGCGTAAATAAAATATTAATAAACTTATGTTTCTAAGAGATATATAGGAAAAATTAAAAAATTGTCGTTTTTGATTTTACCCTATGTATCCTTTAATATAAGGAACATTAAAAAACCATATGCACAATTTTTGTAGAACTTTTCATTTAGAATGTCACATTTGAAAGTAACCTTAACTGGCATAAACACATTGTATCTATAGCCACGGCAGCTTCAAAAAAGCTGGATTTCTCTTTCAGACCAAAAGTATTTTCCCCTTCTAGTTTATACACTTATGTGTCCCAAATTCGACCTTCCTTGGAATATTGTTCTCATATCTGGGCATGGCGTCCCCACAACCCTAAGCATTCTTGATTCTATTCAAAGAGAGCTATTCGTCTCATTAATGATCCTTCACTTACAGAAGGCTTCCCTCTCTTGCCCATCGTCGGGCTGTGGGGGATTTATCGCTTTTTATAGGTACTTCCATGGCTTCTGCTCTGAAGAATTGTCCAGTATAGTTCCTTCACTCACGGTTTCCCAACAGAGAAACTCGTGGTTCCGCGCGTATGCATCCCTATACGGTCCAACTGGACAGGCCCCGAACTTCCCACTTTGTTCGTTCTTTTATCCCTAGAGTTTCTAGATTGTGGAACCTGCTACCCGCGGAGGTCTTTCCTTTCCCCCAAATCTTCAAGGTATTTGGGGTCCCGTGTCAACAAAC
>JACEGR010010152.1:0-20773 GCA_014170235.1 Listronotus bonariensis
ACCGTCAGCCAGGGTTACTTTCCAGTGACGAAAATTTTTGTGCGTCACGCTCCAGGGCTTGAAGCTCTTGAACTGCTCTAAAAAGTTAGTCACTGGAACGCATCCTTAGACAAGGAAAAGGAGATACTTTAAGAAATTTTAAAATTTCGTTGTTTTTAACCTTTCTTGGCTTTATAATAATAATCTCTTTTTAATATCTAATTCCATTTTAAATAAATAATTTTAAAAATATCCATCCTTAACCATAAAAAACACGTTTGAAGCACAAAAACCAAAAGAGGGGTTGGTGCATGAGGGGCAAGGGAAAGAAAAACGGAGTAGCTCAGGTGCATAACACTTTCCGTCACTGGAACGCCATAAAGTAGAACGAAATGCTCCTGAGCTACTCAGGAGCGCTCTATTTGCGTCACTGGAAAGCCACTCAGATGCAAAATTTTGTCAGTTATGCCCTCTCAGTCCATAACTTGTAAAATGCTTCAAGAGGGTTGTACATGAATCGTTGTGGGCGTCAGCTGCGTCTCCGATGGTGGAATTGTACAGGGCGCTTCAGAAAAAGATCAATATTAAGCCTGTGTTTTTTTAATGGAACGCCCTGTATATTTTTTTAATGGTAGGAGTAAAAATAATGTAAGTTTTATCAGTGATTCCTATACCGAAACTAAAAGGTTTTTACATTTTTGGGATAGGTATCGCTTATAAAATTTACGTTATTTTAATTTCTACAATCCAAAACTCAACTAATATACAGGGTGTTCTATTTGAAAAACACAAGTTTAATATGAATCTTTTCTTTGGAGCTCCCTGTATAATTCCACCATCGGCGCCGCAGCTGACGCTCACAACAATTCGATAATGCCTAATACAAAACTATTTAAAGTCGGTGAACTGTTGTTTCGTCTAATTTGCGATTTCAATTGATGCCAAATATGTTCTATAGGGTTAAAAATGCAGTGATATGGTGGAAGCCTTAAAACTGAATGTCCCATGCTATTTGCAAACTCATCACAAACATATTTTTTTCTCTATATTAAAACATTTTAATACTTCAAGTAATTGTTTCTTTGAATAATCTTTCTATGAAATAAATATCATTGCGTGCATAAATTCTGAATAATTGCTTTGCAAGCACTCTGGAACAAGTGCGTTGTTTAATTGCCACTGAGATAGATAGCGTTATCCACTAAACAATAACACTTTGTCCCTCTTAAAGCATTTTACGGGTTATGGACTGAGAGAAAATTGGTCACGAAAATCTGTCGCGGGCTCACGGACCATTGTCCGTTTCTTTTTGTCCGGGAGTGTTATATGAGAAAAACGTTAGATAAAACAGTTATTGTTATGTTCTCGATTATCTAAATCATTCTCCTACATATCGTGAAAAAATTATTCATACAAAATTGGAACAATATAGCAATAATCTAGATATTTGAAAATTATAAGGTGTTACAGGTTTGGAAAAATTCTTAGAGCTTGCAAGATACCAAGCAGCATAGAAGGACTATAAATATTCAGAATACACACCAGAGTTGTCCTTATTTAGGGTATGGTTAAAAATTAATTCACGATTGTTCTGAATAGGTTTCAAGTATCAAAATTCATGCCAACTTGCAGCTCTCAATTTTAAATTAATCCAGTCCCCACGACAGCCAAAGTGTTAAGTGACATTAACATGGAAAAAGTTCCCTTATTACTTTAAAATTTTCAGGTTATCCAAAAATGAACGGATCATACCGACACATGATAATTCTTCTTGCAAATTTAACGCTCTACGATTTCTTGCTAATTTAATTGTTTCAAAAGTTATTAAATATTTGATGTTTTTTTTTGTGATTTGATGATTTTGACATTAAATAGCCTTTTAAACCAATTATAAGTCATCAGAGACCTTATTCGTAGAGCACTAAATTTGCAACAATAATTATCATGTGTCAATATGATTCGTTCATTATTGTATAACTTAAAAAACTCCATAATAAAAACTAAACTTCTTTTATGTTAATTTCACTAAACACTTTAGCTGTCGTGGGGCCGAGTTAGTTTTAAAATTAAGAGCTGCAATTTGGCACGTTTTTTTTTATACATATATTTAGAACTTATTTAGGACCATCATGAAAAAAATTAAGCATGGCCTAGATAAGGACCACACCAATACACACAAATGGTACAATAGCTAACAAGTTACCTATTAGAAAATAGACTGTACATGTTACATGCATTGTAAAAAGCGGATTGCTAAAACAATTTTTTAGTGAAAGCTAGTAAAACATTATGGCCATATATTTTAATATGAGGGATATTTTCTTTGTTAGCTGCTTACAGCAGCTGTAAGCACTTTCATTTTTTGACAAATCAATGACGTCAGTCTTACAGCAGCTCACAGCGGTTGTAATTGGCGTCGGGGATGTCTAACGACTGTCTAACAGGATGAAAAAACAAGGAGGGGGAAATATAGCCGAATTTGAGGTTAAAAGTAAAACAAAATTGACTTAATGATTACTAATAATAATAACAATAGTATATGTGGGAAACCATGTGAAGGATTAATTTACCTGCCATTAAAGATATTGTGCATTTATATTTTAAAACTGGAGTTGCCATTTTTAGGTTATATTATTAATATTTTTTTATGTCATTTGTCATTGGCGGTAAGCGCTTTTATTCTTTTAATTCACATTAAAATGACGTCAGCTGTTAGACAAGCTTGTTAGCAGCTGTAAGACAGAAGAATTATAAAAATATCCCTATGCTTCCAAATAGAAGTAACGATTATAATCAGTGCCGCATTAAGACTATTTGATGCCCAAAGCCTGTGTTTTTCAAACTATGGGTCGCGACACCCCGGAGGGTCGCGGAACTTTTGTTGATGGGTCGCAAGAGGTTAAGAGTTCGATTTTTTTTAAGAAAAACTTACCTTTATAAAGATAGATTTATTAAGAAAATCTACTCGTAAACATTTGCATGTCAATGAACACAGATTTACAAAAAAATCTTACAACTACTCATCCATGGATCGGTTTTTGCTACATTAAAAGTCGTTTTCGAAATATAAGCGATTTCTTTGCTTTACTTTTTATTTGGGCCGTTGATGAAAATGTCAACTCGCACAAATATGAGGTGGCAAATGGAATCAAACACTTTACGGCCTCAGTGGTAATTCCTGTTTTCTTTTAACCAAAAGGTATCCAAATTGACATACTTAAAATTCGAAGTGTAACATCCCATTGGCAGATAATTATAGCATATTTTTCTTTAAGGTTAGTGCCCCCTTGGTGCCCCCTTTGTGGTGCCCCCAACAACGTGATACCCCAAGCAGTTGCTTATTTTGCTTATAGGTTAATCCGGCAATGGCCATTAACATCTTTTTAGTATGCTAAAGGTATAATATCACCCGTACAATAGGAGAATTTATTTCGCTGAATATGTGGGACCTATACTCTTGTTCCCTATAAATTGAAAAAACACCTGAACAAACAACGTATTTCATTGGTTTAAAAAGTCAATGAGTGGTATGATGCTAACATGTAGGTTATATAACCCTAGGGTTATTTAACCGTTACCATGCATTTGCCAATCACAAAAATATTTCCGAAAATAGACAGTTTTGGGGTTATCAATCATAAGCAGAATATTTCTTACTAAATAAATTTATATTTATTACACATTATCTTACATAATTATCGTGAAAACATCCGTTTATTGCCTTTTCTTTTGTAAAAAAACTTGCCAAGTTCGAAATCTGTCAGAAATTGACCAAAAAATAATTTTAAAGTCGTCTAGATATCCATGACATAACCTGCTTGTTCATTTTTTTCAGCAAATATAACCGTATATATAAATATATAAGCAGCCTATGTCATGAATATCTAGACGATTTTAAAATGATATTTTGGCCAATTTGTGACAGTATTTTTACATGAAGAAAAGGCAGTAAACGGATGTTTTCACGATAATTATGTAGGGTAATATGTAATAAACATAAATTTATTAAATAAGCAATATTCTGCTTATAATTTATAAACCCTAAAACTGCTTATTCTCGAAATATTTTGTGATTGGCAAATGCATGGTTACGGTTAAATACCCCTGGGGTATATAACCTACATTTTAGCATCATACCACTCATTAACCCTAGTTACCACAATAACAAATGTATTTTATTGGTTAAAAACTACAGTAACCGGAGTTACTTATTAGCTATTCATTAGCAATTTATAGTGACCAAAGTATAGTCAGGGCTGTCTGTCTGTCTGTGCATATCCATATCCTTTATAAGGGTGCGTACTCAGGAGAATATTTAACCAAATAAATTCGCCTAATCTTTTGTATTTGGTTTTGATGACATGTAAAAACGAGTGTACATATAGAAACGATATTAGTGGGTAACATTTGTTTGCATTATTGTTAAAGTTGGATTACGGGCAGGCATGTAAGCTTTACTAAACACAACACCTTTTAGTATTAATCTTAAGTAAAAAAATGATGTACCCATTTTGAACAATAAGCTACTAGATTATTTCAAAACTCAAAAATAAAATTCCGACCGAAAAATCAGAAACTCAAATTAAAACGTTAACGATAATGCAAAACAAATGGATTTTACTTAAACTAGTTTAGGCTTTACAGTTTATGACTTTTAGACTCAATAGAATAGCTTTAACTTCCACCAGCATCCTAAAAAATTCAAGAATGAAATAGCTTAAGGTAAATATTCTAGAAGCTATTTAGATTACACATTAGTTAGTTTTCTTTAAATGAAATTTGAAAAACCAATCAGCTGTGATTTTAGAAAATATACGATATTTACATTTTAAAATAACATTGTTTTCTTTTATTCCTCATATTATTAGACATAATGGCATCATATACAGTGAGGACCTTATATCTGCCTCCTTGCTTTTAAGATCCTAATCCTTTAGTATGTTCTAATAAGATATGAAATAAGAGGTATATAAGTAAAATCTGTATTTTTTGACATATCAATGACAACTTTAAACGTCAATGTGATAGCTGAGCGTCATATTGGAAAAATTAATTAAAGGAAAAGGGGATTCTAGTGGCACAAGATCCGGACGAGTACGTTACAACCCTTTAATATAAAGTCAATACCTTCACCTACTACAAAATGATGGTACTTTAATAATTACCTAAATACCTAGTTTGGATGCTCCCAAAACTAATAAAGTTAGAGAAGATATAACACATATGGTATTTTCTTAAAGATCTTTCTAACGGTGATATACTATACAGGATGTTTCATTTCAAAAGCATACTTTTTGTCCTACCCTGTTTATTATAACCAATAACACCATAAAAAAGATCTTGAAAAGAGCATTAAGAAAATACCACACTAATTATATCTACCTTTACTAGTTTCTGAAAATATGGCCGTCCAAATTAGGTATTCAGATAATTATTAAATTATCGCCATTTTGTAGTAGGTAACGGGTTCCTAAAAGTACTCGACAGGAGCTTTAAAAAAAATATGCCACAAGAACCCCCTTTTCATTCAATATTGAAGTATAAGGTTTCGTTCATTGATGCAGGTCTTACATAATACACCATCGTTTCAATTTTCATCACAATATACCGAACGTTTCAAGTTTAAAGGAGGGGACGGACTTTAAGTCCTCACAGGATAGAATTAGAAAATTACCTTCCAATATGTTACTTTGTTAAAATAGTCTAAATATAAGGTAAAGGAAAAGTGCAATTTCTAATCCCGTTTCTGTGGTTTAATTAAGCTTAATTAGTTAAACTGATCTTACAAGACATTAGCGGCTAGTTAAAGGCTGAAGAAATATTTAAGAACTTTATCCTATTTAACGAAAAACCATTACTTACATAAAGGAATAAATTTGAGGAGCTAGCTTCAATGTGTACAATCTCCAAAATTAGATTGTTATGTTATATGCACAAAAAAATGAACAAGCATACATTGAGTGAAATGTCTATAAGTCCTCTCTGTATAGTAAGTAAATTAACAGGCTAAATAGAAAGTGACTGTGGCTAAACCATCTGAAGGTTAAGGCTAACCCAAACTGAGTGAAAAAAAAATAATTTTTATACAGGTTGTCCGTTAATTAATAGTGCACAGACAAACCACTGATTTTATGCCAAATTATGAAGATTAAACCACACATACCTATATTCAAAGTTAATAATAAGGAAAATTACAGGGTGTCAAGAGTGAAAAAAAATATTTTTAATTTATCTCAATAATGTTTGATACGTCTTGAATATTTTAATAAAACTTGGTATCTAGGGGTTTATTGACATGAGCTAGTTAGATCTGATATTAAGTTTTATGTGCCACACTGTATGTACTATCGAGTAAATCAGTAAGTCCTTCCTATGGTTCTACACAAAAAAGTTATACCTTGTAACAATGACTTTGAGCAACCATTTCAAAGATATTTTAATTTAAGTGGTTTAGTGTAACTTAAACAACGCCTTTAAAAATAGCGTATTAGTCACTTAACTACAACTGCCTCATGATAAACAAATGATTTAACGCATTCTTCCACATACTTTTGGTTGCACTAAACCACTTAAATGCAAATATCTTGAAGACAGTTGCAAAAGTATATCTTTTTTTGTGTGGAAAGCATGTGGGACTTTACTGGTTTATTAGATTGTACATACAGATTAGCACAAAAAATAGGACGTTTCAGAGAAATTTAAATAGTGTAGTTTCCCTTGGTTTACACACAACAAAAATTAATATCAGATTTGAATAGGTCGTGTCAAAAAACCCCTAGATATCGAGTTTCATTTCTTAAATATTCAAAACATATTAAAGATAATCGAAAAAAGTTTAAAACATTTTTTCACTTCAACACACTGTATCTCCCTTATTATCAACTTTTGGATATAGGTAGGTTTGGTTATTTTGATACAAGGAATCTGTGGTTCTTCTGTATACCTTTAATTAGCGGACACCCTGTATAACCTAAATTAAAATAATTATTTTATATTAAATATTCCTATAATTTATTTCTTTTAAAATAATCTTAACTTTTATTATAAGGGCAGAATAGTTCTTTATAGTATATACAAAACTTTAATTTTCTTAAAATGTGTATTTATTATCTTTATTCTGGAGAAAAGCCAAATATAGCGCTGAAACATAAAACTATTGGGACATTTATGTCACTGTTGTATTTAAAACTATAAATTTGAAACTAGGCTCCCCTCAACTGTAGTCTTTACTATAGACACACAAATTTATGGTCAGACTTAAAGGCTCGCTTGCTGTGATTTATCAAGCAGATGTCCATCAACAGAGTATCTATGCATATGCACATACTGTTTGCGCTTCATCAAACCCATCAAGTGAGCGTTCTAAACAAAAACCAAACACTGTTTTGCATTATTTCGTAGTGTCTAAGGTAAAAACTACAATTATCTGTTACGTAAACCTTATAATTAAAATAACTTGGGATTGTTTTTAAAAACATTTATTATAATAAACTTTATACATTTTTACAACAAACCAAAAAATATTTCCTGATCATACCTTTCATATACCCATTCCTTATCTAACAATTATAATACAGGGTAATTCAAACTGTATCCTTAAAAATATATTTTCTAAACTTAATAAAAAAGATATTTTGACAAAAGCTACATTACTTAGCTGAGCTACTATGACAGAGGTAATCAATATACCTTAAACATGAAATAATGACAATTATGACAGTCGGATCGTTCTAGTAACTGCCTATCTCTAAATTTAAAATTATTTTTCTGTATTTAATGTTAATTTTTGTTGTTTTTATTAGATTTGTTTATGATAAAATGTCGTTATTTATTATTAAGGAATTACAGTAGCCTACAAAAAGGAAATTTTACTAAATATATAAGTATTTTTTTTTCAAAGGGATAGCCTTCTTTGTCATATCAAGAATCAAATTTAAGGGTTGTTTTGAATCACACTATATATTTAAAGGGTAACTAAGTAAGTAAATGTGATAAGTTGGTTGATTTTTGTAAAAACCAACACATATAATGTAAACCAATTTCTAACAAAAAAAACTTTAATAATCTTACAAAAAATAAGTTATTTTTAAATCGTTAGATTTTTATCACGTGGGAACAATATACAAATTATGTATTTTATTTCTCACTAGTTTTCAAAGCGTATTAAAAAAAAAGGAAGCACAAAAATAATAATACATTTTAGTACTGGTTACACATGAGACGTACGACCCTACGCCTTACACAAAGTTTGGCACTGAAAGTAATGTCTCCCTGTGGCGCAGTGGACAGAGCTTTTGATCTTCGAAGTCAGAAGTCGCCGGTTCGATTCCCAGCGGGGGAAGACCTATTTAGGTAGTAGTTATTTAACAATAACGACCGTGGTGGCACTACCGCGTTATCTAAAAGGTGCTGTGAAATGCATAACTGCATGTTTCAGTGCTTGGACAACGTTGACGAAACAGGGGAAATACCAGCAAAAACGCATTCCGCGCATAAACCAAATTCCAAGTAAACAACCGAATACCTGACCACATTCCATCACTGGTCAGACCGGTTTTGCAACTCGGAACTGGGTGAAATTTGCTAAGTCCCAGTTACCGTTACTTTTTTGAATTTTGGCGGGAAAATTTTTTCTGTTAAAAACCTTTTATCATACAAGTCTTAAACACTACAACCCCTTAGAAAACCTCCCGCCACCCTATGGCCACCCCAGGGGTGCGCAAGGCACCCCAAATGTACAGATGGAATCACCAAAGATTTCAAATGAAGACGCCGGTCTTATGACTTTTCTTATGCATACAAACAAGTTCTGTAGGATATGTCGGGACTTATACAAGAAAAGCCAGTGCCAGACGGATTTTCAGAGGCAAAAAGCATACATCCTTAACCACTTGCGTACATGCCATCCTGAACTCGAAGATAACAGACCGAAAACTCCGATGGAACACGACGGCATTGTCGCACCCCAAAATTCTCCGGCCAACCCTACGCTTTTTCCGGTGGGTGAAAACAACATATCAAATAATGTCATCGATATCAATAAACAGAAGGAACTCTTGGACAAAAGGGACGAAGAACAACAAAGAAGACTAGAAGAAGAACGAAAACGACTTGCCGAATTTAAGAAAATTTCTAGGAAAAGAAAAGGTAGCTCACCAGGTGAAAAACCAAGACTTTTTAAACTCAGGAATTTTCAGAAAAACCCCACCCCTGTTGAAAACAGATTTACGCCACTCGTAAACGACAAAGATACTGATAATGAAGAACTAAACGACTCAAATGCTACTATCATAAACATCCCCATTACACAAGACGCACTACCAAAAGTCACCACCCAGACGGAAAATCAAGAAAAGGAAAACCCACCCCCTGCAGATAACAAAAATCAAAACAATCAACAAACAAATAAGAAGCCCAAAAACCGCCACCAATTATTATAAATGGCACAATCACCAATAATAAGGATTTTAATGAGCTAATTAATAAATTAAACACCATTGTTGGAAAGGACCTATATACAATAAAAACAACTAAATATACGACTATTGTATATTGCGAAAAAATCGAAGGATACCACCAATACAAAACATCGCTAGAGCTAGAAAACACCGAAGAGTGGCACACCTACACTCCGGAGGAAAACAAAACTCATGGATTCGTCCTCAAAGGTCTGGATCACCTTCCAGAAATTGAAGACATACGAAATGAACTGCACGAAGCTGGTATTGAAACAAAGAACATATATGTCATGCGCACAAGGACCAGGCCCATGCACCTTGTGGTCACAAAAGCCGACATCAGGTTGACACAAGTACAAAAAATTAAATACCTAAGCCACTCCCGAGTCACCTGGGAAATCAGGAGACAAGAAAGGGAAATTGTACAGTGCCGCCGCTGCTGCCGGTGGGGACACACGCGCACTAATTGTCACTACGCACCACGATGTGACAATTGTGCTAAAACACATTACACGTCGGACTGTACAACTCCCCAGGACCTCAAATGCGCCAACTGCGGCCTCGAACACAAATCTTCGTCAACTTCGTGCAAGATTTACGAATCCAGAGTAAACAACTTCCAGGCAAGACAACAACAAAAACCCACATATAAACCGGCACCCCCACCAACGAGAAATGCGTGGAAGAGTGAAGAGGGCAGGGCAAGTGCTTCTGCAGCGGGCAGGGCAAATGCCCCCAACTCTAACAGCATGCATGATTTCCCGCCACTCCGTACAAGAACGGCTCACCAAAGCCAACCACATAACTCCAGAAACTCCCTACCTGGAAACTTGACGCTCGACAATGGAAATCAAGGTAATGATAATGACCTTTCCGAACTTCAAAAACTTATGAAAACATTTAAGCAAAAATTAATATTAAAGAAACTATTCGTTTCTTTAACTGACTTCATAAAACTAACAACTTCTTACACTAACCAAATCGATAGAGCAATGGCTCTTTTAAGTTTTATTGACAGGGTGGATCAATATGACATCTAAAAACTAAAGATTGTACCATCGCGTTCAAAAAAAAACTCAGACAAGCCTATGTGGTTTGATCTCCCGGACTTTATGAATTACCTGATTTTTCTATATTATAATAATAATGAAACTATCAAAATTAATAGGTACTTAGTTGTCAGTATAGGTTGTCAGTCAAAAAATATTCAGTTTTGGCATCTGCTGATATTATGCCTCCGTCTAAACCAGCAACAAAAAGTAATACGCATGCAAGAGTTATTGAAGGAGTTGCAATAAGGAATATAGCCAATGAGATTGGCGTAGACAAGAGCTACCGTTCTACTTGCAAGAGAAAAAATCAATAATTTTGGCGATATGAGAAGAAAGCCAGGCTCAGGCCGGAAAAAAGCTCAAATGCGGAGCAAGATGCCGGTTTAATACAATATTTACAGGCCAATCCATTTCACACCGCTCTCAAGCCAAGAGTCGCTAACATTCCGCGTTCATTCAACCGCTGAGAGGAGAATCTCGAATTCCAAATTATAAGGAATAGTCGCAGCAAATAAAATTTTCTGACGGAAGAAAATAAAATTAGACGAATGCGGTTTGCCAGGGTTTCTAAATGCAGATAATCTGTGGTCAAAGTTATTTTCTGATGAAAGCTTATCCAGTCGTGCATAATGGAAAAATTAGAGTATATGGACCCACTGGAACGAGATATAATAGTCAATATACTAGAAAGGTTGCGAAGCAGTGGTTTTCAGTTAATGCTTTGGGCATGGATTAGTGCCAGAGGACCAGGGTTTCAAGAGTTGATTCCAGGACGTTTTACTGCGCCCGTTTATAGGGATATATTAGAGCAAGTTATGCTACCATCGGTGGAAGCTGCATGTGGGATGTACCTACTTTTCAGCATGACCACTGACCGCTCACGGCATTCCTTGACGAAAATAATATTAATGCAGCGCCGTTCCCTCCAAAGGCCCTGATCTCAACCCGATCGAGATGTGTGGGGGCTATGTTAAAAATAATTCACCAACATGATTTTCGACCTAAGAAATCAGAAGAGCTCAGCAAAAATTATGCAGGAGCTTGGGATCATATTGATAACCAGCTTACACAAAATCTAGTGTTTAGTATGCCCCGACGCTTGCGGAGTGTATTAGAAAATAATGGCTCTATTACAAAATATTAATATAGTTTCTATTTTTAAGAGTATAACCTGTTGTTGTTTAAATAATGTAATAATTATTTGATTTATTTAATTTAAATAAAAATCTTATTTAATTTTTGTGTTTGTGTATTTCTTGAAAGCGATGGATCGCGTTTAAAAACACAACACACACAAGCTTTCTTGTTGTTTCACGACTGTCATAATTAAGTAATTTAATCTCTGTAATAGCTGAAACCTGGCTGGTATCAAATACACTGAATTGTACATATCCCACATGAACACAGTGGAATGCTAACGGGATTAAAAATAAATTAGGTGAACTTATTCATTTTATTTACAAACATAATATAGATATAATGGGAATAAATGAAACCAAACTTTCAAACGAAACTAAAATAAAAATACGCAATTACACAATATATCGTAAGGATAGGAATGCCTACGGCGAGGGCGTGGCACTGCTGATAAAACACAGCATCCCTCATGTACTTTTACCACCTATAATCAGCCAAATTGAAAACATATCACTAAAACTGAGGAATGGTGTGATTATCAGCTGTGCCTATGCTAAGCCAAGACTTCCTATGCAAGCGATAGACATACATAACATCTTTTCACAGGGCGGCAAAGTAATGTTGTTATGCGACTTAAACGCAAGAAATGTTTTGTGGCGTAATCACAGAAATAACAGAAACGGCCATCTGCTCTGTGATTACGTCACAGAACAGGACTTGCAAATCCTTATCCCTCCTACCCACACCCACTATCCTAGTAATCAGATGACCCCCACCACCCTAGATCTGATTATAAATAAAAACATAGTTAATTTGCAAGAAATTAACGTCATTAATGAACTGCCATCAGACCATCTACCAGTAATTTGTTTTTGGCAAACGAATATTCAATTGGAGGGGGCCCTCTCACGTGGAATTTTACTAACACAAACTGGAGCAGATTCAAACGCATTGTTTCAGAAAATACTGTTATTAACAACAAAATAGAAAGTATTGAAGAGCTTGAAAATGAAGTAGATATTTTTACAAACAGTATTCAAATTGCAAGAAATCAGGTAGCAAAGAAAATCAGTACAAAACCAAGAGAGGACCGCCTTCCAATTGAAATACTAAACCTAATAACTTTTAAAAATAATGTTCGTAAAAATGGCAGCGCAACAGGCGCAGAATAGACTATTTAAGATTTGTCGAATTGCAAAACACAATTCGACAAAAACTTAACGATTTTAAAAACAAAACCTGGTCAGGCGTCCTCAGAGGCTTATCAGTTCAAGATAACTCTTTGTGGCGTCTGACAAGGCGTCTTAAAAATAAATATAGCAAAATCCCGTCTTTAAATCCCGCTGTTGCACAGACCGGTCAGGAAGTCGCCGAGACCTTGGCAGACTTTCTGGCCGATGTGTGCAGCGGTAGTCCCAACACTTCCCAGTTTCAAAACAACGTTACAGCCAAGGCAAATGCTTTATTGAAACAAAAATACCCTATCCCCCTCCTGTATTATCCAAACTCCTAATTAAACCAAAAACCTCTCGTCTATACTTAAATCTCTCCCTAATAATAAAGCCCCGGGCATAGACGAAATCCCTAATATCCTTTTAAAAAACCTACCCAAAAATCCTTCGTACAATTTTTGTACATTATAAATTCCATCTTCCTTCTCCAGCACTTTCCTAGGCAATGGAAACACGCCATTGTCATTCCTATTCTCAAACCTGGGAAAGATCCCAAGCTTTCCAGCTCCTACAGACCTATAGCCCTCCTTAATACTCCCGGAAAAGTTGCAGAAAAGGCCATTGTGCTAAAAATCGGGGAGTTCAATTTAGAAACAAAAGTACCACCTGAGCAATTCGGGTTTAAGCCCGATTTAAGTGCGGTTATGTTAGTAGCCGCAGTTTTACAACACGCCATTGATAAATTCAATGCAAAACAAAATACTGTACTTTTGTCTCTGGACATCAAACAGGCGTTTGATACCGTTTGGCATAATGGACTGATCTATAAGCTTTTCTATTTCCACAACTTCCCATTACACCTTATAACCCTAATCCACTCCTACTTAACTCGGAGAACCTTCCAAACCGAGTTAATAACTCCCTCTCCACCCCTAGGATGACGCACGCGGGTGTCCCGCAAGGCAGCGTGCTTAGTCCTAGGCTTTTTAACCTTTATTTGGCCGATATCCCGAAATATCCCTCAACCAAATTAGCACTATACGCTGATGATGCGCTGGTATATGCTAGTTCATTTTCAGCTATGGTTGCTAAATCCCATATCCAAAACCACCTAAATTCCCTAATCCCGTTTTATGAGAACTGGAAAATAAGAATTAACGAACAAAAAACCGAGTGTCTTGTGCTAACCAAAAAGTTCACAAACAACAAAATCTTTATCCCAGTTCGAATAAACAACATCCCTATTCGTCCCGTTTCAAAAATAAAGTACCTAGGCGTCATAATAGATCAACGGCTAAAATTTGTCGCCCACGTTAACCATACACTTAAAAAGCGTTTTTAGCGCAACAGTCGCTCTATTCGCTAATATCACCCAGGTCTCCACTTTCTCAACACAATAAATTAATCATTTACAACTCTATTATAAAACCAACAATAACATACGCTGCGCCTGTATGGTCGGGAGTCTCAGACACTCAATTATGCAGGTTACAGCGTATGCAAAATAAAATCCTAAGGTCAGCGACACAATCTGACAGATATATAAGAATAGACGACTTACACGAGCTAGCAGATACACAAACAATAAAAGACTATATAACAGATCAAAGTGAAAAATTTTATAGATACAACATATTAAAATCAGAATTAACCAGAAATATAACACACGTAAGAATAAATGATAACTACACACACAAACCACTCTACCACAGAACACCACTTTTTCATGAAATTAGACCTCCATAGTTCATTAACAAAATTGCATATTTCAATAACTTAATCATCGATCTCAATTATACATAAAAAATGTGTATGTGTTCAGTTCGGCAATCCACTGTACAAGATCCAGGGACTTAGATGTCTATTAAAACACAAACATGAATTTTAATTGGGTTTTTGAATCGATTTTTCCCAAAATAAATAATAGTCAATTACAAATAAATTTAGAATATTTAGACAAATAGAATAACTTAATAAGTGAAATTTCAAAATAAACCTTGAAGGCATCGGAAAGGTTTTTATCATTATAAACGCGTTCAGTTTCGGTTTCCAAAGGGTTAACACCAGCCCCCAGGTGGAGAGTTTCGCCTCGAGAGCCTGGCTACCAGCTTTGGAAGACTATTCATAGTTCGGAAGAAGCTTTGATAACAAATTGTATTATGTAAACTATAACTGTATTGTAAATATTTTAGTAACCCTCCACATGAAGGCGCGTACGCGTAGGTTCACATCACACTTTTAATGTAAAACTCTTTGTGAAGATGACGTTGGGCGGGTCAGATTCGAGCTCATATGTAACTGGAGTTAGGTTGAATAATATTATGATAAAAGATGCTTGATTTAATAATGTATTATAAGAATGCATCTCAAAAAGGTTTAGATTTTCAATATACATTTTATGTAAACAATTTAGTAAAAAGTATACATATGTAAATCTGGAGTTGCAGTATCAGATGGGTTACAGACAAATATTAAAAATAATATATTTAAGCTCAGTTTGCCCAAACAGCAAAAACTTTCCACTGGGCAATCCCCATATAAGTAAAGCACAGGTCTCGCGATGCTTTATGTCTGCTCCACAACTTAACCATTGTTTGGTAGTGTATCCCAGCTCTGCTGCAAGGTCAAGAAATAGTGGCGACGCATGCTTTACTTATATGGGGGATTGCTCAATGGAAAGTTTTTGCTCATTGGGTGCCTTTAAGATCGTTCACAAAAGTGTTTAATAGTAACGTACTGATGTTTCTTAAATAAAGTAAGTAGTATAGGTAATTTAATACAAGAATTAAAGCTTTGGCAATCTAAAAATAAAGGAACAAACAAGTTCTAAGCCTGTCCAGTTGGACTGTGATGGGATGCACAAAATTGTTACTTCATATTATGACATTAGAAAAGAATAATATTGGCTAAATCCTTAGAACAAAAGCTATAAAAATATTTACAGCAGCAAAATAATAGCAAATCACAGAATAACTGGTATATTTGTTGAAATTTTGTTATTTTGAGTGATTTTTATAATTTTCTACTTAAAAATCTTGTCAAGCACTTAATGCACCAAATCAAATGCTGCTTACAAAAATCATTAATCAAATACCAACAATTTCCACACATATACCAAGCTTGATGGCCGTTTCATGTAACTTGCTTTTAATTTCTTCATACTACTTTTAAAATTAAACACCAATACCTAAACTTCTAATAGGTATAAAAGATATTTACCCACCTCTCCTTTGTTACATTTGTCGATACGAGGAATTATCCAATGTTAGATGAATTATTCACCAAAATTTACACAGTAACAATAAACTAAACAAAACTTTTGCATAAGAAAATATTTACTACTATATTACTAGAAAAAGAAATTTAAAAACCTTTTAATTTGTGACCACTTTTGTTTCGAAGACTATAAAAAACATAACATTAATTGTAAACTCTCGAAGTCGAAACAGAATGTTTCTGTTTGGTGATTTAAATGTAAATGCCTAGAAAAATGGGTTTATATATTAATTTGTAGTGGTTGGTCAGACTCTGCTGTAAGGCTCTTTACCCATGTGAAAACCAGAGGGAGGAAAACGTTTGCGCTTCAGGTCAAGTTGCAGGTACCTTCGTTGGCCTTGTTTCGCAGATCTTGTAAAGACAGAATGAGTGAAGTCCACCAGTTTAACGGCTTGACGCCTATTTTTATGGTTTCGTATTTCCATTTCCTTTAAAATAAATAAACAGTTAATATATTTTAACAACATCCAGTAAGTTAGAATTACATTCTAATGTAAAGACATTTTCCTCTGGATATTTATTACCACAAAGTATGTAACTCAGTGCGAATAAACATGGGAAATTATTGCTAAAGACAAACAAAGACTAAAAATTCAAAAAACTTAAATAAAAATTTTGTAGTTAGGAAGATAATTAAATATTTTAAACTAAACAACGAAAGCATGAATTCTAGGGATAAATAATGATTAATTTGATTAATGCGAAAAAATGAAGCACCCTAAGAGTTTTGTTGTTTTAAAAATAATGCGATATAATCCCTATAAGTCCTAATTGTTATTTAATCTACTCGCACAAGAAATAAATTCACGGAACAAAAAGATTTGCCAGATTAATTTTACAAACCTGTAGCAAAACCTATTAAGTTATTTCTAAACAACAAAAAGGTTACTGGCTTTATTATTTGTCTTCATATAAATCTTAATATGATTGATTATCTCTACCAATGAAAATATTTTATTCCCTTCTCTTCTTCATTAGTTCCGTGAATATTTTTGATGTTACACGCAAATTTAAAAAGTGGTTCAAAGTGTTTCTTGTGCTTTTTAACTTTAAACGCGTTTTCCTCAAAACGGTGATTTTAAAGTCGGTGACCAACATTACCTCGAAAACGGCTAAAACCGATTAGTCTCAAATTTTAACACAAGCTTTTTAAATATATTTTTAGTGTTTATTAAAGATTTTTTTCAGCAATAAATATATTTTTTTATTAACAATTTAAGGCCCATATTTTGTCAAAAATCGTTTTTTTTTGTTTAAGAAACTGCATTTCTGTCAAAAACACTTATTTTGCCTATTTCTTCGATTTATTACTAGATTTAACACATTACTTTAACGCAATCTGTTTGGGCTTCTTAATTTCAGAGGATCCTGTTCAGAGATATAGTGGTCACCGCAAAACGTACTTTTAAGAGGAGCTCCCGGAGATCGGCTGTAGCTCCTTACACAAATAAATAATTTTTACTAATACCAAGGCTTAAAATTCAGTTACAAAGATAGCCATTATATGTGTACAAAGTTTTAGATCTATAAATTTAAAAGACTTTTCTCAAAGAAAAATCTGGAAATTTCGCTTTTTTCGGCCTTCTAACTGTATATAACCCCCTAAGAATCATACAAATAATAAAATCATGCAAATTTCCTGAGATATTTTAAGACTACAAAACTAAAAATAGTATTTGCTACAGAGCCAAAAGGTTTAAACCATGAATATTTCCAAAAATCTGAATGCTCAACAATATCTGTTCTGAACCATTTTCAATGATACCGCACCTTATTGTATATTAAAATGACAATATATACTAAAATTAAAAAGCCAAACATTTTTTAAATTATTTTTCTGTCTCATATTGTGTTAATAAACAAACACTGCAAAGTCAATGTTTGTATTAACCAGTTACGATATGTAAAAATCTTTGAGGAATTTTTCAAAGAATGCTTCTTGAGTGCGTTTTTGTCATACCCAAAAAACAAAATATTTTTTTTAAAGCTCACTTGGCCATATGAAACGTTTGTTCAGAATTACCTGACCCTCTTCTTCTTGCAGCTCTTTTTAAAGGTAGATTGTATAGCTTTAGCAGTATCTGATCTTTGCACAACCAACGTTACCTTAAAATTAAAAATTACTATTTTTTTTTTTTTAATAATAAGAGTATGACAACTAAAAAGTAACAAAATTTTGAGTCAGAATAAAAACCGTAGAAAGAAAATTGTAAATGACGTCACTTATGGATCTCATAATAAAATCTAATAGTAGTACCCAACCAAAAAAACCATAACTTTTGGTAGGTTGTACTGTTTTTATGTATCACTAGGAGCCTTAGCAGCTATAGTTTCTTCTTAACATGGGTGCTAGTATCAGGTAGCAACATCAAGTAATGTTAGAGAAAAATAAACACATGATAATCTTTAAGAGGGTTGATTCTTCGACATATGCCCTAAACGTCTTAACTTTTTGAAATACAGGGTGATTAAAATTATCAAAAAACCAAAATTTGAAAACATTTTAGTAAGAACTCTTATACTGATCTAAACCTTATTTAAATAAGACATATAGTATTTACACAAGTCATGGGGTATAAAAAAAAAATGTTTCGTTAATTAAAAATCTTCTAAATCTAAATTAATAACACATACTTTACTGGCAAAAACACTATAAACACAAATAAAAATCCTAAAAAAACACATTTATACATAAAGAAATACAATATTAAAAACATAATATGGCTACCATATACAATTTAAAAATTCATCTACTGAGTAAAATGCACCACTGATAAGGAAAGACTTTACTTTATTCCCTGAATGCTATAGTTGGTAGTTGTCTTATATTTTTCGGGCACTTTATTGTAAAAATGAATACCTAGATGATTAGGACCATTCTGGCAACATTTCAACTCCAACAATTTAATACCAATTCTGTTTATTTCTATGTCGTGGAAAGTGTGCTGAGTCATGACTCTTTTATAGCCGATGTTCGTTTTAACATAGCATAGTTCTTAGTATGAAAAGCGATGGAATTGTTAATATGTTATTAAGTTTAAAGGCCTCTTTGCAGTCATCCTCTATAGGCCAGATGTACAACTATTCTGTCGAGTCTCTTCTTTGCAAACGAGTAAATCCTCCCACTTACCGTAGCATGACCCCAGGCAACTGTAGCAGATCATGCGCAGTGACAGAGAGAGGAGCGACGCCTGCCGAAAGGACATTCCGAGACACACTCCAGCCAGGTTACGTAGGATTGGCATATATTGACAAATTTTGTGAGAGGCGTGCTCTGCAAGTGCATTGATCCCAACGCGGTCAGGAATTCTTGGCCTGAAACGTCGCAGTACTTCACCTATGTACACTTCCGGTGTTTCCTCGTTTGGAAAAAAACGAGCTGACTCGCGTCTTCTCACGGTAAGAAAGAGTAATTTGAACCAAACCCAAGAAACTGCCATTGCCTATTTGCTACGACAGCACGACTTAGCCTCATCCCGATCTTAGCTCAGCCAGATCTTCATGCTTACAACTATGGCAGTAGTACATCCGCGAAAATGAGTGCCACGTGATGTTGACATGGATCGCGGTAGGTCGTATTCACAGTTATAGAAAAGCAACGGTCCAAGGACTGTGCCCGCGGCACTCCGATATTTAACTTCTCTTCCGCGGACTTTACGCCCCCCAGTGCAACTCTCTGGGTTCTACCTGCAAGAAAGCTCCCAATCAGAGACAAGCTAGAGTTATGAAAAAGAAAGGTTATATCTCTGGAGTTTTTTTTAAAAGTAGTTCGTGGCGGGAGACACAGTCGGATGCCTTACTTAGGTCGCAGAAAAGAGTTTTGTTATATAGCGCAGGTCTTGGAAGAGAAGTATCAAGAGCCAGTGGAGCCTTTGAGTCCAAAATAGCCAAGGTAGTATTAAGGCCCTTTCTAAAACCGAATTGACTGCCAGTAAATATATTATAAGATTCGCAGAAATGTGTCCATTCTTATGGCCATACACTTCTCAAATATTTTAGAAAGTATTGGTAGAAGAGAGAGATTGGCCTATAATTCAGAGACGTCACTCGGATCACCCTTTTTAAAGATTGGGACAACTAGAGCTTCCTTTAAAACATCCGGAAATACTGACTCCCGAAAACAAAGGTTTATTAATTTGGTTAGAGGACTTATAATCAGGTTCTTAATGATTTAATTAAAGCAACATCAAAGCCATAAATGTCCTTACTAGGTTTATTTTTTAAAGAATCGATAACCATCTCGCACCTCATTAAATGTCATTTCGGCGAAACTCAAACTCAGGATGTTCAGGCTCAGGTATATTTTGAGTCGGATCAAAAATCGCTGGCTTTACTCATGCTGAAGGTCCTGAGCAATTCTAACAAAAATTGTTAAATTCGTCAGGATAAATTTACGTCTACCCCTGTGTTGCCTTTTAACTATGCCCCGGTGTTCATTGATTGTATTCCACATGCATTTAATGGGGTTTGAAACGTTTTGGGATCATGCTATCATTTGCTGTTTTTTGGCATTTCTTATTGCTAGTTATATCGATAATTGTATGTGTTTTGAGTTTCTTTAACAAAGGAATAGGTATTTATGTATAGTTCATAAAAATTTAAGATGTTCACGCATGCACCTAAGATTATCATTAAACCAGTTAATGGTTCGATTTGGATCATTTCTTTTTTGATATGTTTTTTTCGGGAAATGATTTAC
>JACEGR010010153.1:0-20768 GCA_014170235.1 Listronotus bonariensis
CAAAGTCGATTGATGAGATAAGGTCACGACATTCGCCATATTGGCTAGCGCGGCTGTGACGTCAAGTCGGGCCATTTTCGGCCATGTTTGATTTTAGGCAGATCAGTGGCGTAGAATTAAGCAGAAAACAAAAAAGAACTGTATGTTGTAAACAAAATTTATTGGATTATTATAATAGGCATAACTTAAAACAAAAACATAAATGTGGTTTTAATATTGAAAATTAAAAATTATCAAAGCGACGACAGGACGATGAGGTACCTGGCAGAGCAAAACATTTTTCATGGTTCCGTAAGTCAAAAACCATTTTAAAAACTTTGTATACAGGGTGTCCGTTAATGAATGGTACACAGAAAAACCACAGATTCCTTATGCCAAAATATTAAGATTTAACCAAACATACCTAATATCCAAAAGTTTATAATAAGGAAAATACGGGGGTTGTCATAGTAAAAAGAAAAAGTAAATTTATTTCAATAATTGTTCCCCCTTTTTAAATATCTTAATAAAACGGTATCTATGGGTTTTTAAACATTAGCTTTTCAGATCGAATATTAATTTTTGTGTGTAGACTAGAGGGCGATGGGTACACTATTTAAAATTCTCTAAAAGTACCCAATTTTTGGTACTACTCTGTATATATGTAAACTAGTAAGTAAACATATCAGAAATGATCGAAATGCATGAATAAAAAATATTTATATCCCTTTAACACCCCGTATCTTCCTTATCGCATTAAGTTTTGGTTATAGGTATGTTTGTTTAAATCCTAAATGGGTAATTTCGCATAAGTAATCTGAGATTTTTTGTGTACCATTAATTAGCGGACACTCATCTGTATCATATGTATATAAAAACACGAATGACTGAAAACTATTCGACTAAACACTATCAAAATCTCTGAAATAAAACTAGTCCGAACCTATAATATGTGAAGTCTCTAAACTAACCAAAAACATTAACAACTGGAAATCCTTGCAAAATATACAACCAAAATGAAAATGGCAAATTTCCACAGTTTTTACCAAACAAAGCTTCGACAAGGCACGGCTCTGTCATCAGCTGATAATGCTACCAACTTTGAACAACCGAAATCGTAATTCTCACACCCTCACGTTCCTGACAAAAGCTATCACCGGTCTTGCTTATGTCTAAACCCCTTCTCATAAAGAAACTCTGGTAAGATGCTACGAAATGGTGATTCTTAACTTATTCGATACTCGGTAACAAGTCGACAACTTCCGAGTTCGTACGTCATTTGATCTCGGTTCCTTCGATGCTGTCGAGAAGAATAACGAAGCATGCTTTGCTTTCTTTGTTGTTGGTCCCGTTGCAAGACGATTAACCAGCTCTCCCCTTCCGGACCTAGCCTAACGTATAAGATAAATAAATGTATAAAATATAAAAATAAATAAAAATAAATAAATACACAGATAATAAAATTGAGATATTATAAAATAAACACAAAGTTAAGAGAGAATAATTCAATTAACCAAGTTAACGTAAACAAGATATAGAACACTAAGACCTCTATAAACCACCAACTCTATTTAACACAATAAAATTGCACAACCGTAAATATCACAGTCTAACATTACAAAATTAAATATACCCAGCCCAAGATGTATAAAATATAACAATGAAATACATAAAATAAATATACAGGTAATAAAAATCGTTATTTAAACATTATACACTACAATAACAAAATCATAAATAAAATAATCTAAAATTCATCATTATAAAATTCCTCTAAATTATAATAGGCCTTACTCTGCAAAAGCAATTTTACAGAGTGTTTAAAACTTTTATTATTTTCAATATTCCTATACACTCTGGGCAAGTGGTTATAAATTTTAAGGCTCTCATAAATCAGCGAGCTTTTAGTCAGTGCACTTCTTGGTATTGGCAACCTCAGCTCTTCATTGTTCCGAGTATGGTATCTACTTTCAATTATTTCATTTCCATACTTTTTATGGATTAGAGACACTGTCTCCAAAATAAAAATACAGGGAAGCGTCAATATTTTCTCACGGATAAAAAAGGCTTACAATGATCTCTCGGTTTTAATTTGCAGAGATATCTTAGAGCTCGCTTTTGAAGAACAAAAGTAGACTGTATCAGCTGTTGAGTACTAAAACCCCAAAAAGCTATACCATATCTAAGGTTAGAATCTACTAGTGCAAAGTAAACAGACTTTGCCATAGAATGCCCTAGATTACTCCTGACAACTCTAACAGCGTAACAAGCTGATGCCAGTTTTTTATTTAAGTTTTTTATATGATTATAAAATTTTAATTTAGAATCAATGTGTATACCCAGAAATCTTACAACGTCTTTATTTTCCATAATACAATTATCAAGTTTTAAATTTTCTATACAACATTTGAATGTTAAAATGTTTGTTTTGCTTATATTGAACGATAAACAGTTTGCATCACACCACTGCTTTATCAATACCAAGTCAGTTGAAACCCTAGCTGAGACATCACTAGCGCTCCGACCATGCCACAGAATTGTGGTGTCGTCCGCAAATAAAGTAAAATGACCACTGATATCAATAGTGGCTAAATCATTCACATACAAAAGAAATAGAAGTGGTCCCAATACTGACCCTTGGGGTACAACCCGTGAGGGTTAATAAGCACCTCTGAATCAGTCTCCTGGCACTAATTTTAATATGTCTACCAATAATATTAAGTTTTAATTGTTAAGTAAATGTTTAGGGTATGTTTTTATGTAACTGAGTGTTCAAATTTTATACCTATTTCTGTATTTTCCCATAGTTTGTTACATTATGCCCACTATGGGCCTTTTGTGACGCCATTTCATTTTATTGTGCACTGTTTTTTATACTGTACAATTCTTCTGAATAAAGAGATTTAGTATTATTATTATTATTATTATCTAACAATCTGCTTTCTATCAGACAGGTAAGATGTTATCCATTTTAAAGCAGGTCCCCTAAATCCATAGCGTTCGAGTTTTCCTAGCAGTATATCATGATTAACACAGTCGAACGCCTTCGAAAAGTCGCAAAACACTGCAGCAGCAACATCCCCGTTATTCAAAGCCAAGAATAGCCTTTCCAGAAAACTGAATATAGCGTCCCCTGTACCCATCAAATCCTAAAATGCAAATTGGGACACACTCAGTAACTTATGTTTATCAATAAAGGACATCATTCTAGCCTTCACCAGTTTCTCTACGATCTTAGACTGTGTGGGCAGAAGTGTTATAGGCCGTTGACTTGCCGGGTCATCCCAGTCACCGCCTTTATAGAGAGGTCGAACTAATCCAACCTTCCAGCAAGACGGAAATACCCCAGAATCAAAAGATATGTTTATGGCCATACAGAAAACAGTCAGCGCAGTATCCGGCAGATTTTCCAGTATTTTCAAGGGAATATCATCCACCCCAGCAGAGTTTTTATTTTTGATCTCTTTAAAAATATTACGTATTTCCCTAACATCCGTGTGATGCATATAAAAGGATTCCAGGACAGATACACTTTGGAGGTAAGACATTGGACTAACCTGAGAAGATAAAAAAATAAGTAAATAGTGAAAAAAAATACTTTAACAATAATTGTATAAACTATATTTTAAATTTTGAATATAATCAAAAATGACACCAATGACGTCACATGTATCAGCTGTTTACTGTCATAACAAAGTTGGGCCACCTTCTCTCTAAGCACCTTGAGCGATAAGTCAAAATCAAGGAGATAAACTTATTAAAGTTTATCTCCTTGAGTCAAAATAACAAACGACATTTAGTTTACAACAATCTCTTATCAATGTATACTAAGTTTATAAACTTAACGTTTCGTTCTGTGGCCGTTTTGCTTCCGCCGTCGTCGACTTTTCAAATTGTTAAATAAAAAAGGGTAGGTGCCAGACGTAAATTGAAGTTTAAGCTTAATTTATATACTTGACGTTTCGTTGTCGTTACCGTATTGCTGCCGCCGTTACCAATCGACCTTTGCAAATTGTTAAATAAAAAACCTATTGGTCGATAAACAAACGTCTGCGAACTACGCCGGCGACGATAAGTTAAAACTTGGCAAAGGATAACAATAACAAGCCAAATATGGCAACGCGTCCATATAAAAGGCCTTATTAAACGCCATAAAGTTTGAGCTTAATTTATATACTTGACGTTTCGTTGTCGTTACCGTATTGCTGCCGCCCTTACCGACTTTTGCAAATTGTTGAAAAAAAACTATTGGTCGATAAACAAACGTCTGCGAACAACGACGACGACGATTCGTTAAAACTTGGCAAAGGATAACAATAAACGCAAATGCGACAACGCGTTCCTATAAATGATTACATTAAACGCCATAAAGTTTAGGCTTCAACTTGACAAATCGTTGTCGTTGCCGTTACGCTTCTGCTGTCGCTGCAGTTTGAACATTGTTAATGAAACAATCCTGTTATCGATCACAAACGTCTGTTAACGACCAATAACAACAGTTTAAATTTGGTCAAGTTAATTAAACAACAAGCCAAATACGGCAACGACGATTATAAATGGTTAAATTAAACGCGATAAATTTAAGTTGCGAACGTAATTGAGTGGCAGCGGAAACGGTAGAGTTTAAACGCTGTTAGTTAAACATCGCTACGTCATACTTTAATAGCATCAAAATGCCCCAAACACACATCTCATCAAGTACAAAAACTATATATCTACAATTTGCGGCAGCTAGTTATTCTGTGCTACAATTAAGCGATGTCTTTGGTAAAAAAATACATGGCAAGTCGGTTCTTTTGTATGTAAACATTTGGCTGATAAAAATACAAAAATACCTCATGGGTTGTTTATTGAAGGTGTCGTCTAAGCCTTTTTTGGTTTTATGTAAATAGCATGTCTAAGCCTCGTTGTTTACTTACCTTGGACGCATTCAGAATCGACGCCCGTTAGAGACATTCGCAATAAGCGTTGTCACAAAATGGGTAAATTTTACCACAAGGTTGTCTAATCTGAATGCGCCCTGGACGCTTATTCTTGAATCTCCGGGAGGGGAACACTCCGGGAACTTTTATGGGAAAGGTTATAGAACGGCGGGAACGAATTTTCTCCACCTCAAGAGGTGGAGAGCTTTTAGTTCCCGGGAGTTGCTTGCTCACAGTGAACTTCTTCTTTTTTTTAAGAATACTGTTTTGACAATATTTTCGTGAACTTTACTCACTTCCCGCAAAGTTCTCCTCCCAGAGATTCAAGAATAAGGGTGCTGGAGTCTTTATTTTTTCCACTCTCTGCGTACGGTCCTGTGCAAATTTACTCTTTACTACGGACTACGAGTCGATATAAATTGAGAATCGCATTTTCGATAGGTTTCGAGTCGATGTCGAGTACTCGGTACCGACCGAGAGGTGACGTATACTACAAAAAGCAATTTGATTGGTTGAAAATTAATTGTCAAATAAAATAGAGACGCATAAATATTTCGTAAGCAAAGAGAATAGACAAGAATAAAATAAAATACTCATAAAATAGATGAAAATATAAAAAATACTAAAAGCACAAAATGAAAAGGTCAAAGAGGTCAACAGGAAAACTTGCCAACATTGCAAATATGTCAAAAAATTGTAGTTGCCAACATAACTTTCCCAATTTTACGCTGTACTACGGACTACGACTCGATGGATATGAGAATTACGTATTCGATAGGTTTCGAAAGGGATACCGAGAACTCGATATCGAACGAGTCGTCTCGTATCGAGAAGTTAAGAATCCCACTGCTGGAGCGTGAAGCACAAAAATTTTCGTCACTGGAAAGGCACCCTGTTGTCCGGTTTGCTAAAGACACGTACACGTACAGACTTGGATACAATCGGCGAAAACATTTGTTGGCCGACGGTATCTTGAATGTTGAACATCAGTTGGCCGACTTGTTGCAAACGCCATGGCAACATCGGTGGGTGTTTTCATCCAAGAAATCGGCAAGTCGCCTGTTTTCCATTTAATATGGAAAACAATAACGGCACGTTTGTACGAGCTTTAAAACTAGTGTGGATGCAAGGTTAGTTTATATTTATAAGGTTGCGACATATCTTCAACTTTTAGGCGGTTCGAGGTCGGGGACGCAAGGAAGGGCACTTCTCGGAGAAAAGTTGGCAAGACTGGGTAAAAATCAAAGCTGAATATCAATCCAGTGGCGTCTAGAATTTGCGCATTGTTTTGGAAGTGATATTTGTTGAAAGATGTAATTCCAAATGTTTTTTATTAAAAGTAAAAGAATTTACAACTTAATAACGATTAAAAATTGTTGTGTAAACAGTTGTTCTACTAATAAAATAAACTGTACATCTCCGGCACTGAACAACATGGCCGAAAAATGGGAGATGTGACGTTATAACACGTCAAAGCAATATGGCCAAATGTCGTGACCTTATATAGACCAACTTTGGTGTGGACGCGAAACACTTGTATCTGCAAATGTTGGCCAACTTTGTAGCTGAAAATTTTTTTGAACAAGATACAGTCGGCCGCCAATGTTGTCTCGATTGTATCCAAGTCTGTACATGGCTTAAGATTTTTCCGACCGGACAGACGTCAGAAAAATCTGGCAAACCTAGCAGAAGTACCCATCTACACCTGTAATAGTCTTTGTCTATAGCTTAGTTACCAATTTATATCCAGCCAAACAGAATAAAACCCTGAGAATAAAACACAAATCACCTCTCTATCGAAACCAAACAAAAATTGCTTTGCTCTACCTCAAAAAGCAGTGATATGAAATTCACAAGTCGTAGTTTTACCAATGGAATGCGCTATAAGATTGCCCAGTGCCGTTTTTCTACTAGGCAATTCTAAAAATTGATCATGGGCAGAGTCTATAGATGGTGGAGGGGAGGATAACCATCTGAATGTTTTAAAAAGTGTCCGTCGAAAAGAGCAACTTAAGGTGGCGCCACAGTAGCCAGAGGAGATTTTTTAACCAATGAGCATGAACTATTAGAATGAGATACTAAATGAAAAGGGACAGATAAATACAAAATAAAAAAGGAAAGAAATACCAAAATCCCTCTACTGGCGCCATCCCAATTTGCTACATTCCGATCAATGACATGACATAATAGACCGGCCCCGATGTATTGCTGCTGTGAATTTATTTGCGGCCAACGAAAGAGAGAGAGGTCCGAGAGAGAGATGGAGCTAATTACGGCAAGAAAGCCCGACAAGTAATAGAATTGAAATGGGAATATGGGGTTTAAAGTATATTTTCAGAAGATTGTGATTATTTGTTAATTTTTTTCGACTTTTTATACATAGATCAATGAATTTTTAGTTCATTATATACATATTTTTTAACTATATAATTCTTGTTAAGTTATTTTTGTTACTATTCTTGGGTGTTTTTTATTAGATACCGATTACTTCAATCTTAAATTAAATTATTTTGTGTTAAAGTAGTTATAAAAATAAAGAATTAAACAAAAATTTTTAGAGTTTTTTTAAAAGATTTTTATTAAACTTGTAATACCAGTAAATAATAAATAATAAATTTTATCTACTTAAACATAACAATGAAATCATTATCTAAACAATGTGTCTTTTTGTGGTGCCTACCTGTGGAATGTCGTAGTGTCGCCTTTTATCCACCTTGCAGTGCAATTTATAGCTGTACATGAGTAAACCATATTGAACAACAAGTATAGTCAAAAATTTTGATCACAATTAACTTTAGATCACAAGAAATCACTTTTAAATTCAACTGCTTTCTAACGGTAAACGAATATAAGTAGTGACCAAATATAGTGGCCACTCCCCCACCCTTAATCACTCCCCCACCCTTGACCTTGAATCCTTGAATGCCCTTGAATGCCCTTGACATTGGTTGACTTTGACTTTGACCTTGAGTTCGACTTTGACCTTGAGTTAGACTTTGACCTTGGAATGCCCTTGACATTGGTTGACATTGACTTTGACTTTGACCTGAGTTTGACTTGACCTTGAGTTCGAATTTGGACCTTGAATGCCCTTCTGACATTGGTTGACCTTGACATTGACTTTGACCTTGAGTTTGACTTTGACCTTTGAGTTCTACTTTGACCTTGAATGTTCTTGACATTGGTTGACCTTGCCTTGACTTGACCTTGAGAAGACATAGACGCATGTTCAAAATTTTGGTGGGGGTGGTGGTGGGAGTTATTTGGCTTGTAATAAAAGCAGAAGTTTTTAACATATTGGAAAGCATTATCAACAATACAAGTAGAGGGCAGGATGGCTTCCTGCTAACCCTATTAAAATGAAAATAGGGAAAGAATGGAGAACGCGGTGCACCCAAGCACCGTTAGCACCGTTAACGACCTAATTAACATAAATTAAACATTTAGGTAGGTCTTAAAAATGTCTCTCGAGAAGTGATTTAATGAGAAAAACCACAGGTGTTTTTTTTTTATTACTGAATATATTAGTCTATATAAAGGGTTTGATTTTAACATGTGTTTTGAAAATGTATTAAAATTTAAGAAGAAAAAAATGAGGTGTAGAAAGGGTTGTATTTTTAAAATAGTTACAAATTAAGAATATTTTTTTTTGAAACGGCATATTTTGTGTTAAATAAAAATTAAAATTGATTGACTTTTTAAAAGTATGGGATATAATCTTAGAAAATCAAAACATCTTTTATCTTTTGTTTGCACAATAGAGGGATTTTTAGGCGGGCCCAGATAAATGGTTTCTTTTATGTCCTTGGGGTTTGCAGGTATCTTAAGAAGCTAGATTTAATTATATTGTTCTTTCTATTAGATATGCATTAAAATTTAAGGAAAATATTTTTTTATGCTGTGAAAAGGTTTTATTTTTATCATTAGAGGCAATTTATATGCAGAATGGGGTATATTTCTCCAGTTCTTTTTACCGCGTTTATGGGAAAAATTTCGTTTGGACTATGAGATATTACAAAACATTTTTACAAATTTTGCAACACGTCTAGTGATTTTCAGCCATTTTTAGGGCTTTTTAGTAGCATGTCGACTTATTTTATATTAGTTTTCAAATTTTAGAGGTTAGTGGTATTTCTTAAGATTTTCCCGCCTCACCTCACCTAACCTGTAAAATCTTACGAAAAGGATTTGGGTTCATTTTCAGGCGTTTTAGGTAATGGTGACCAACACATTCGTATTTTAAGAAACATGGTAGTACGTAATACAGGCTTCTATATACTAATTTATGAAATTGTTTGTAGTATGTATTTTTGCATTGTATAAGTTATGAATAAATATTCCCAGTTAAGCCGATTTACTCAACTGTAGCACAGAATTAGTTCGAGATCGGTCTTTTAACTAAATCTGTAAAATATGGATACGCAAGTAGAAATATTTATAAATTCTGTACCCGAGTCACTTATTTAAAAAAAAATGGTAATGTGTAAGATTTGTCGAATAAAAAAGGTGTATATGTAGTCATAAAAAGTACTGTTTCGAATGTATAAGAAACCATGCTATAACACAATGTCTGAAGTGTAAAATGCAAGCCTTTAAATAAAAAGTTATTTTAACTTTAAGTATAGAGAATCATTTATTAAATAAAAATATTTTTAACTAAATCTGTAAAATATGGATACGCAGGTAGAAATATTTATAAATTCTGTACCCGAGTCACTTATTTAAAAAAAAAAAAAAAAAAATGTTAATGTGGTAAGACTTGTCGAACAAAAAAGGTGTATATGTAGTCATAAAAACCACTGTTTCGAATGTATAAGAAAACCACGCTATAACACAATGTGTTCATGAAGTGTAAAACAAGTTTTTAAATAAAAAGTTATTTCCATAAAATTGCCTTTTTTTTTTTTAATACCCGAGTCAACCTTATTTACAACATTTTTTACTGTCAACTCTTTTGGGTCATCCTATATGATTGAAAACATATTTAAAATATGTAGAAACCAAAGCCCCATATACGTTGCTCGCACATAAAAAAACAATAGTGTATAAACCAGTAAAAAAAGGGCGAAAAACAGAATAAGAAGACAGACAACGCGGTAGTGCCACAACGGACGTTATTTTTTAAAATAACTACTACCTAGAATTGGCAGAATACTACACACGAGGCTTTCTGATTACCATCTGTGAGGTGACGTTATCATATACATAATTAAAAAGGTATATACAGCGTGTCTACTTAAGTTCGCACTGTATGAATCACTTTTTCTTATATTAATTTTAGGAAAAAAAGTTATTTGTTATAAAATGTTGAGCATGGTCTTAAACCCAAATGCAAATGCAATCATAAGATATTAATTTTCTGCAGTGGTATACGAGGTTTATGTCAAAAAATATAAATATTTTGCTTAAGATTAAAGTATCTTTATTTTTTACAACATTGAAAATTTTAATTAATATAAGATGTTTAGAATTAAAAATAGTATTTAAATATGCAAACTTCTTCATCTTTAAGAAAAACTCTTTTTATGTGTTATTGGTAAACATGGTATGTAAGAAAGCTTAGGAACTGTCAAAAGAGCGAAAAGTCACAGAAAAGCTCGTTATCGCAAAAAAAGTTTGTGTTTAGTATAAACAAGTTTGCATAATTAAATGTTATTTTTAATTCTAAACATTTTTTAATATAAAATTTTCCAATATTTAGTTTAAAAATTAAGATACTTTTCCACTTACGTTCCTCTTAAGCAAAATTCATACTTTTTGACATACCTCGTATACCACTGCAAGAAAATTAATATTTGATGATTGCATTGCATGCGAAACTTTTAAAAAACACCTTTTTCGTAAAACTATTTATATTTTTTAAATTATTTTCCATATAGTGCGAACTTAAGTAGACACGCTGTATATGTAGGGTTGCCATAAATCGGAACTGTCGCCGTTATTAGGTCCTATGTCCCGACTTCCCGATTTCATAGCGAAAAGTCCCGATTTACGATATGAAAGAAGATATTTAATTTTGTATGAACCCCTTTATTATCTAATACCATTAAAAAACATCGACTATTTATACAAAACGTCAAAAATTATCAAAATATGTAAATACTTAGTTTAAGTTCTTTCACATAATGCCAATTCAAAGACTGTTTTTTATATGGCAGAATCTATTAAGGCAATTAATTTTGCATTGTCAGTATAACTTTAAAATGCTGCTAAAATTTATAAATATATTAAAACACAAAAAATATCGTGCTTCTTTCTTTCTTTCACCTCCTTATAAAATTTAACATACCAGAGATCAAGGCAACCCTATGTATATGGTATATAATAAGCAACTTCTCAAATTATGTTAAAACTAATCAAAATTATACAGGGTGTTTTATAAAGCCTGAAAGTTTCGTTTTTTGCGAAACGGGACATTTTTACATAATTTTAATAACTCAAAAACCTTTTAAGCTAAAATTCTAAAATAATTATGGCGTATAGTTTATTGTTTGAGCTAGATCATATCCAAAATTCAAGTCGCTGAAGTAAATAGATTTAGAGATACGAAAAGGCATTTGAAGACTTTAAAAACGATATTTATGAAAAAATGCAATCTCTAGAAAAGCGATTAAATGATTTAATTGTTTCTACCAAAAAAAAACGAATGTAATTAGTTTATTTGTGTGATAATAAAAACAATTTTTTCTAATAATATGTGTGTTTTATTTCTTAAAAAGCCAATTTTTACAATAATATTAAAAACAATACAAATTATAATATAAATAATATTAGACAATATTTGTTGCATCTATCCAAGAGTTGTACTGATTTGGGAATCCTAACCATTTTACAAATAGCTGATTTTTTTGGTTTTTTTACGTTGACGAATTACTTTTTCTACCAGATAAACATCTGGACTGTTTGTCTTCTGTAGTTCCGCTTCGTAAAAACTTCCCATTATTGGTTGACCGTCTGTAGACTCCAAAAGATATGTTGGTGGATTTGTAATATTCACTTTCGCTACTTTGAAAAGCTCCGTCGACCAAGATGGCGTATAACCTTTATCAAATATACTTTTGTATTTGCTGATACGAACCACATCTCCTAAGCGAAATTTAAACTTTTTTGGTTTAACTTTAATATGATTATAAGCATTAATTTTGGTGTGTGGTTTTACGTCGATCGGCCTCATTGCAATAGTGCTATGTTTAGTGCTATTGTAAGTTTTTGTCACAGATTTTAAAATGTCAATCCATTTGTAAGATCCTTTTAGAGAAAATTGTTTATATAAAATATTTTTTAATGTCCTTATGACTCTTTCAACAATGGCCGCCTTTTTCGTGCTATATGTTGAATAATGATTGATAATGTATTTTTTCATAAGAGCTTGAAAATGTTTATTATAGAATTCCTTGCCTTGATCACTTTGCAGGTTATTAGGTGTGCATTTACACATGAAAATTTTTATTTTATTTTATTATTATTTTTTTTGAGCTGAAACAGAAATGAGCCCTCAATTTTAAAATCAAGTATTTCCTTTTTTTTAATTCTAAAATTTAACCATTTAAAAAATCATGTATTTTTAATTATTTTTAAGCTATCGGTTTATCACCATAATTTTTATATGTGTAAAAAGGTGAAAAAATTACTTTTGCTACAATCAATGCAAATCAACTTAAAAATGATGTAGAGCTTTTAAAACCTTGAATACTCTGTACAAATTAAAGGTTTTTTTCCAAAACAACCAATGTCAAATTTTACATATTTCAGGAAATTAAAAACGAACATACCTATATGGCTAACTCTATATATTTTTGTAATGTGTTCATAAACATATATATGTATTTTATGTGCTTATTATATTTGAAGGTTCTATAAGCATTAGTTTTTTGTAAATTATGAACAAAAACTTGATATTGGTACAATATTAAAAATGACATTGGTTGTTTTTCACAAAAAACCCTTTATTATGCTAAACGGAAGTACTTAGAATTAAGGGTTCAATTCTTTTTCGACTCAAAAACAAAAATTTTCATGAGTCCGCGAAGAAAAAAACAGAAGTTTTAAATGCTAAAAAATATTGGAATAGAACAAAATTTATAAATTTATTTTTTATTGTAGGATGGGCTTTGGAAAAATTCTTTATCTGGAAGTAAACATCAATAAGTTTTCGCCTATGGTCGGATCATCCTATGTCAAGTTGCCCAAATGTATTCAAAAGAAAAATGCAGTAGTCAATGTGACATAAGATTAATTACTGAATGGGACAATTCCAAATTTAAAACTGGAGCAAGAGCCTTAATTGCTCGACCCAACTTTAATACTTGTTCCATTTTTACTGAAGACTTTGTTGCCATTCATATGTCTAAACTTAAAGTTGTGTATAATAAACCAATATACATAGGGTTTTCCATACTTGACATTTCAAAAACAGTCATGTATGATTTTTTTTATAATTTTATTAAGCAAAAATTTGGTAATAATGCCTCTTTGCTTTACACTGACACGGATTCTCTTATTTTAAAAGTGTTCACAGATGACTTCTATCGCATAATTTTGGAAAACCCTGAAAAATTTGACACATCGAACTTTCCACAACAAAACCCATATAATATAATTAAAAGCGAATCGGTCCCGGGTAAGATGAAAGACGAATTTTCGGGTGACCCAATTGTTGGTTTTTATGGCACCGGGGCTAAAGCTTATTATGTTAAGTCTTTAAACAGTGAATTAAAAAAGCTAAAGGCATTAAAAAGTCAGTTATCGAAAAGGAGCTTCATATAGAAGACTACAGAAACATCGTTGAACACGGCGGTTTAATTTTTCGAAAAATGAGAACTTTTCGCAGCGAATTACATGATGTTTATACAAAGCTAATAAATAAGGTAGCTTTGAATCATACGGATGATAAGCGTTATGTAATTCCCGCATCTACCAAAACTCTACCTTGGGGTCACGCAGACATACAATTTTATAAAACTGACCCGAATGAAAACATCAACAACTTGTTGAAGTTGTATTAGAATCGTTTTTAACAGATGAGCAAAAATTACAAGCTCTATTAGGGGTGTTTGAAACGTTTCTTTCACAACAAAATTAGACTTTACTGAAAAATCCATACCTAAAAACCTTTGTATTTTAAATTAATTTATTATTTTTTAGAGTTAAACGTGTTATCCATTTGTTAAATTACTTTTGTAAAACTTTACGCTTTACCCATATACTCTGTACCATAAATATTTTGTATCAAAGTGTATTTGTAACAAATTTGTGGGATGCAAAAATGTTTTAATACATACTCTATTAAAATACGTAAAAATTGTTGTAAAGATTATTTAGTTAATTTTAAACTTTGTGATTTTTTATAATATATTGAAAATGCAATGTTTTAAATAAAATTTATAAGAAATTATTTAGTGTTTAATATTTTTACACCTCATATTAAATAAATTTAAAAAATATTAAAGGGAATAAAAACATAATTATGACCTCTTAATGACACATAGATGTTTATATTATTATTAAAACAAGTAATGTTTTGTAGGCAAGTAAAAATAAAATATTTTAACCATTCAAGTAAACAATGTTTTTATTTGAAATGTTAGGGGTGTTTTAAATTTATTTATATAAAAAACCAAACTAAAACAGTATGCGAAATTGCCAGCTCGATTTGGAAAGTAGACATGCAACAAAAAAAAAAATACATAAAATATTTTGTAAAAAAGCTGAAAAATGTTAAAAACCCAACGCACTTCCGAAATTTGAGTTAAGTTTATTTTGGCGATAAGTTGCTTCAAAGTGAACAACTAGCAAGTAGATAATTTAAAAAAAAAGTATGCGAAAACAATAAATATTTAAAAAAAAAGGTCTGAACAAAAAAACACGCTGCTAGCAAAATTTGTAAAATTTGCTGCAAAGTACCATGTTTGCCGCAAAATTAAAATCAATACATACTCTATTAAAATACGTAAAAATTGTTGTAAAATCTTAAGAAATACCACTAACCTCTAAAATTTGAAAACGAATATAAAATAAGTCGACATGCTACTAAAAAGCCCTAAAAATGGCTGAAAATCATTAGACGTGTTGCAAAATTTGTAAAAACTGCTGAATATGTTGAAAAATACCACCCTCTTATGGAATTTAGAATAGGTGTGTTTTGACTCGCTAGAGTGAAAACAAAAACGTATTTATTAGATTTATAAAATATTATAACACATGTTAGGCTAATTTTTAGAAATGAGGCTCATCATGTTAGCGTTAGAGTAAATTCTCTCACCATTCCACAGCATACTACGGCTCTTTTTCGGCGATGTTTTACATACAATGCCGTCAGATTATATAATGAATTTTACAGGTTAGGTGAGGTGAGGCGGGCCGCACCTCACCTAACCTGTAAAATCTTACGAAAAGGATTTGTAAATATGTACTTGGGTTCATTTTCAGGCGTACTAGATAGTGACTAACATATTCGTATTTTAAGAAACATGGTTGTACGTAATACACGTTTTCTATATACTAATTTATGAAATTGTTTGTAGTATGTATATTTGCATTGTATAAGTTATGAATAAATATTCCCAGTTAAGCCGATTTACTCAACTGTAGCACAGAATTGGTGTTCTTTAAAAACATTTGGATAGGTTACTTAATTCATAAATATTTCTGTGCATTTTACCGTTTCGCCCCATTATATTCTAAAAGCTTCAAAGCACATCCGATTTACAGATATTCTGAAAGTCAGTGGTATTTCTGATATTTTTAGCATTTTTTCCAAATTTGCTAGCAGGTATGTATATGAATTTTATTTACAGCGAGTATACAGTGTCCGGTTTAATAATTTTTACGACTATTGCTAGCATGTGTTATAATATTTTATAAAATCTAATAAATACGGTTTTGTTTTCACTCTAGCGCGTCAAAAAACACCTATTCTAAATTCCATAAGAGGGTGGTATTATTCAACATATTCAGCAATTTTTACAAATTTTGCAACACGTCTAGTGATTTTCAGCTATTTTTAGGGCTTTTTAGTAGCATGTCGACTTATTTTATATTAGTTTTTAAATTTTAGAGGTTAGTGGTATTTCTTAAGATTTTACAACAATTTTTACGTATTTTAATAGAGTATGTATTAAAACATTTTTGCATCCCACAAATTTGTTACAAATACACTTTGATACAAAATATTTATGGTACAGAGTATATGGGTAAAGCGTAAAGTTTTACAAAAGTAATTTAACAAATGGATAACACGTTTAACTCTAAAAAAATAATAAATTAATTTAAAATACAAAGGTTTTTAGGTATGGATTTTTCTTATGCTTTCAGGGACACACCCTTTTTTGATGCACCTGTGTCAAATCACATGTAACTTTCAGGGTCATAAAACCTCCCACTTATTTAACATAAAGATGCGTGTTTAGATACAATCATAAAACTAAAAAAGTACAACTTCTAGACAAGATTAAAAAACAATTATAAACTTGTACAGTGTGTTCAATCTAACTTGTCCACATTTTAAATGTCTGTAACTTTTTTATTTTTAAGTCTAAGCTTACAATTAGTCCTGTAAGTAGGTATAGCGGTAATTACATGTAAAATTTTTCAGATTTAAATGGTTACATTTCCGAAACTATTAAATATAGATATATCAAATGTAGTATTTTTGTAAGGCTCTTTAAAAGACCTTTTTAATGGTGGTATAATATAAATGGTGTTCCATTTAAAAAAGTAAGTTATGCCAATTTATACTATTAATAAAATTGTTTTGTGTAATCTTCATAACAGAAAAACTTGATAATTCAATGTATAATTTGGTTTCGGGATCATTTTGAAGTAAAGAAATAAAAAAGTTATAGACATTTAAAATGTGGACAAGTTAGATTGGGCACTCAATATATAGACACAAAAATATTTTAAAGCATTTTTGCATCCCACAAATTTGTTACAAATACACTTTGATACAAAATATTTATGGTACAGAGTATATGGGTAAAGCGTAAAGTTATACAAAAGTAATTTAACAAATGGATAACACGTTTAACTCTAAAAATAATAAATTAATTTAAAAATACAAAGGTTTTTAGGTATGGATTTTTCAGTAAAGTCTAATTTTGTTGTGAAAGAAACTTTCAGGACACACCCTTTTTGATGCACCTGTGTCAAATCACATGTAACTTTCTGGGTCATAAAACCTCCCACTTATTTAACATAAAGATGCGTGACCGATCTCGAACTAATTCTGTGCTACAGTTGAGTAAATCGGCTTAACTGGGAATATTTATTCATAACTTATACAATGCAAAAATACATACTACAAACAATTTCATAAATTAGTATATAGAAGCCTGTATTACGTACTACCATGTTTCTTAAAATACGAATGTGTTGGTCACCATTACCTAGAACGCCTGAAAATGAACCCAAATCCTTTTCGTAAGATTTTACAGGTTAGGTGAGGTGAGGCGGGAAAATCTTAAGAAATACCACTAACCTCTAAAATTTGAAAACTAATATAAAATAAGTCGACATGCTACTAAAAAGCCCTAAAAATGGCTGAAAATCACTAGACGTGTTGCAAAATTTGTAAAAATGTTTTGTAATATCTCATAGTCCAAACGAAATTTTTTCCCATAAACGCGGTAAAAAGAACTGGAGAAATATACCCCATTCTGCATATAAATTGCCTCTAATGATAAAAATAAAACCTTTTCACAGCATAAAAAAATATTTTCCTTAAATTTTAATGCATATCTAATAGAAAGAACAATATAATTAAATCTAGCTTCTTAAGATACCTGCAAACCCCAAGGACATAAAAGAAACCATTTATCTGGGCCCGCCTAAAAATCCCTCTATTGTGCAAACAAAAGATAAAAGATGTTTTGATTTTCTAAGATTATATCCCATACTTTTAAAAAGTCAATCAATTTTAATTTTTATTTAACACAAAATATGCCGTTTCAAAAAAAATATTCTTAATTTGTAACTATTTTAAAAATACAACCCTTTCTACACCTCATTTTTTTCTTCTTAAATTTTAATACATTTTCAAAACACATGTTAAAATCAAACCCTTTATATAGACTAATATATTCAGTAATAAAAAAAAACACCTGTGGTTTTTCTCATTAAATCACTTCTCGAGAGACATTTTTAAGACCTACCTAAATGTTTAATTTATGTTAATTAGGTCGTTAACGGTGCTAACGGTGCTTGGATGCACCGCGTTCTCATTCTTTCCCTAATGCATTTTAATAGGGTGCCTAGGAAGCCCATCCTTCCTCTACTCCCATTTAACCGACTTCGTATCTCTTACCATTTTGAAGATGCCCATACTGGCCCTCCTTATCTTTGATACGTTGTATATTAAAGGTTCTTACTGTACCTAATATATAGGCATGCTTCAAAAATAAACAATCCAGAAAATTAAAAATGTGTAGGTATATATCCACAAAATGTACATATTAGTTTTAGTTAACTATTAGTAACTATTTTATGCCTTGTTTGTTTTCTGGGAGATTACGTTTAAACAAAATATTATTTGGTTTTTCTCCAGGAAAGAAATTTAAAAGTTTATTAAACATTTTAAGAAAATTAAAACTTTTAAGTACTATGAAGAACTATTCTGTCCTTGCACAATATAATAAAAGTTAAAATAATGAAATATTTAATATAAAGGTACTTAAGATACAAAGGTTTTAAACTCTAAACAAAGGTTAATTAGTAACTATTTTGCTTTGTTACTAAAACCTTAATTATACTAATTTAGTACAGATAACTTAAGTATATCAAAGTAATCATCCATTTTTCTCAAAGAGGCTTGATTGTTTAAAGGAAAGGAGTAAATATCAATGTCAAAGCCTCACAGTTTAAAATCGTTATATTACAACTCTTTGGTTACACGTGTTTCGCTCAGTGTGAGCATCATCAGACCTGAAATGGTTCTTATTTATTAAAATTTTCTATACCATAGGTAACCTTAAAATGTTTCATGCACAAAATGTTAAAAATGTTAAAAAACTCCAATATTTACCAACAAACCAAAGCCAATTAAAAACAATTTTATTCTTGTAATATTGTTTTTAATTGGCTTTTAGTTTGTAAGGTAAATATTGGAGTTTTTAACACTTTTTAACATTTTGTGCATGAAAAATTTTAAGGTTACATATGGTATAGAAATATTTTAATAAATAAAACCATTTCAGGTCTGATGATGCTCACACTGAGCTGAAACACGTGTAACCAAAGAGTTGTAATATAACGATTTTAAACTGTGAGGCTTTGACATTGATATTTACTTCTTTCCTTTAGATAACTTAAGGTTGATAATGAGATTTATAATATTTTGTACTTACATTGTTACTTGATTTATTTGCAAAAGTTGGCATCACCAGGTTCTAAACCAAACATCGACAAGTTTTTCTCCAAGTATCTGTATAGTCCTCCTAATGCTTGAATAGATAGTCTGTGATTTAAGTTAATTAATGAGTGAATATACAATTCCTGTTTAATATCTAATCCATCCATTGAAGCTATATTAATATTGGACACTATGGTTTTACAAGCATCATAAGCTAAAGACAAAATGTACGTATACATATTTTTTAATTATAAAACAAAAGAATGTATTACTAAACTTTTCATTTTATTTTTTGCTAAAAAATTACTTATTTCTGGATGGGGTCTTTGGAGAAACGATGGCAGAGTATTTTTAATCATTGGTTTTTATTATATTGTTACAATGCGTGTACTATTTATCCTACACAAAATTATAACAATATCCATGTCTCATATTTTATACCTTCTACTGTAAGGCCCATTAGCCCCGAAGCCGTAGGCGACGAAAACATTAGAATCTGCGACAAAAGCACATTACAAACCGCGATTTTTATTGTTCTTTAGTCGCAGATAGTTTCCATCGGTTCTAAGGGATTGTATTGTTTTTTTTGTCGAGAGGGCAGGTCATCATGTCAGGGAACCCCTAGATACCAAGTACTTTACCATTTAACAGTTAAATTTTAGCCTATTACTTAAGGATCACCCAGTAGGTTTAATCAGACTAGATCTGAAAATTGATTTTATTTGCAAACATGTTGGTATGTAATGTTAATATTTCAAACTTTGTTACTTTTCTGACTTTTACTTTCAGCCCACGAAAGGAGTTTTTAAGTTTTGGCTCAGGAAAAGAAGGAAAAATGGTTCAACCTCGACGCTCCGCGCCTCTGTAAATCATCCTTTTCTCTTGACAGTTATAAAACACTTTTCACCTCAGTATGTAATAGAATAACGTAGCAATTTTATACGGCATTAATTTTATTTGTAACAGTAGAATAGTGTTAGATAGGCAGCAAAATAAGCTTCAGTCACCGCTCCTGCGGCGCTAGCATGTGAAAGTCTTTAAAAAAAGGACTGTATTTTTATACCGTGTCAAAATTTATGACAGCTCTTTAGATGATTTTAAAATAAAAAAATAATCGTCAGCTGAATTGAATGCGGGGTATCATACGTCAGTCACGTATACAGTGAACGCCATAATTGTTAAAGCATATGATTTTTTTTATTTCTCAAAAAAATATTCTTGCATAAAAATCTGCCAACCATACTTATGATATGAGATTACTTTTTAAAGTTTGCCTTTGTAATAGCTAAGAGCGCGACAACATTGGTTTTATCGGGTTGTTATACCTTCATTAGCGATAAAAACTAATTTGTTCTAAACGAGCATACTGGGTGTCAACGAATTTATAAGACAAGCCATAATTCCCAGAGTATTAGACATATCAAAATAAGACTTGTCATAGGTAAATAGTATGGGAAGAGGAGAGTTTCTGCACATTTTTTATTTATATATATCCGTCTCACACGTGCCAGGCTACTGAC
>JACEGR010010154.1:0-20768 GCA_014170235.1 Listronotus bonariensis
CAAGTTCTGGAGCACATTTTTTTAAAACGATTGCTGGTATGCCATCTAGCCCAGACGATTTCTTGGTGTTAAGGGAAGAAAGGATACGCTGAATGTGTTTTACCTTAAAAATAATATCGGGCATTTTATGAGGAACTGGGGTAACCGCTGGAATTGGATGATTTACGGGAGGGTCAAGGGTTGAATTGGCAGCAAATTGTTTAGCAAACAATTCTGCTTTTCCTTTAGCGGTAGAAACAATTTCATCTTCCAAAGCTAGTGGCGGAAAAGAACTGGTACAAAAATTCCTACTTATGTTTTTCGCAAAGGACCAGAAAGATTTGCTGCCATTTGAGCAAGAAAGAACTTTGTTTTTAATACGATTGTCGAAGGAGTCTTTGGCTTCAGAAATTGTTTGGTGGTAGTAGTTTCTTGCTTCAATGCTGGCCTGTCGGTTTTCTGGACTAGGATTCTGCAGAAACTTCTTGTGAGCCTGAACTTTTAAAATTCTAGCTTTATCACAAGATTTGGAAAACCAGGGTTTGTTATTGGATTGTTTGGGGTTCTTGATGGTGTGTGGAATATAGGTTTCAATGCCCAATTGAATTGATTCCGTCAGTTGATTGCAAATTTCAGAAGGATCACCAGAAGAAAAGCAGATGGAATTCCAGGGGTAAGTGGCGAAGAAGTCCCTCAGGCCATCCCAGTCGGCTGAGTTGTAATGCCATACGGTGCGTGGTGGCATGTATTCATTTACCTCGGGATGTGCAGGGTAAGATATAGTAACTAAGCCATGATCTGAGCGACCTAGGGGAGCTGTGACAAATGTTTGATAGAGTTCGGGGTTGGTAGTAAGAAAGAGATCAAGGGGATTTGAACTATGATTTGGGACTCTAGGAAAGTAGGTGGGTTCCATAATAAGGTTGGTAAGAGAGTTACTGACTGCGAAGATTTCGGCTGCTCTGCCTTGGGGGTCAGTTTTTGAAGAGCCTAGCCAATCCTTATTATGGACATTGAAGTCGCCAAGCACGATTATTTCAGCCGATGGAAACTGAGAAATTATGCTATCGATCTTTGTTGAAAGAAAGTCAAAGAATTCGACATAGGAATTATTAGATGGGGACCGGTACAAACAGCAGATAAATTTAGTTGAAGACCTAAGGGAAAGTTTAAGCCAAAGGATATCGGGCCTACCCGATTCAAGATTGGAAACTCGAGCACAAGCCAGATCGTTGCGGACGTAAGCACATACGCCACCATGTGGGCGGAAAGACGAAATAAGTTCGTAGCCTGGAAAGAGAAGGTGGCTGGTTGAAGATTTAGAACTTATTTGTGTTTCCGTTAGAAACAGTATGTGGGGCTTAGATGACTGAAGGTGATGGTGAACGGAGTTTATATTGATGTTAAGCCCACATATGTTTGCAAAAGAAATTAAACTTCTCGATGAAGGCCTCCCGGATGCACCCCTCGCCCGGAGATCCGAATGGAGGGGTATTTTACCTCCGGAACATTTTACTTCCGGGTGTGCCGCCATCATTTGTACATAGTTTGGGGGTTAAAAGGAAAAAAAAGAAAAGAGAAAGAAGGAAGAAGGAAAACTGACTCACACACCCAGAACCCGAAACGTCCGTTAAGACTTCACGGGTCCCTTAAAGGGTGGTGGGGTGGTACCTCCTCAGGCGAGGAAAGCTCCTCTACCACCTACAAACTACTTGTTTGTCAATTTACCTCCTTTAAATATAATTATTATTTTATAGCTATTTATGTATCAATGGCGTTACTAGGACTATCGAAATAGCCCAAGGGCCTCTGGCCCGAGGGCTAGATTTCGACCTGATGGGCATTATAGTCCAGTAAAGCCCATGGTGCATACAATGCTTTATGTTTTACCCAAAAAGAGTTTTTCAATGTCTAATTACATTATTTATTCGCAATATAAAAAATAAGTTGCACCTGTACCTGTATACGTAAGTAGATAATGACTGGTGTTAAGTTTGACTTTGATGTTTCTATCAGTAAGTCAGTTGTCATTTTTTATTTAACGATTTGCTCAAAATGGAAGAAATTCCACAAAATATAAGAGAAAAGGCCATAAAAGCGACCGAAAATCTTTTGCCAGTTAAATTAAGGCAACAGTATGATCGTGAGTATGGCATATTTGGTATTTGGAAAGATGCGAACGCAATTCTTCAAATAACCGAAACCGTTTTAATGGCATATTTTCAGAAACTGGTAAGTTATTGATTTTATTTTAATACATATGTTTGTATAAACTTGATCTTTATTGTGAGAGAAATAAAATTGGATAAGCAATAAAATTTCCATATTAGCGCATTAGGGCTTTATAAGCGGGCATTATCAAAATGCCCGCTTATAATGCCCTAGGTGTGATAGCAGGTATTATTGCTACCTTAACATATTCCGTTTCTAAGGTATTACAGATCAATAATAGATGGGTAAAACATAAATATATTATTATCATAAAGAAATACATACTACAAAAACTGTGTTAAATTATTTAAATAACAAGTGAATGGGCCATATGAATAAAAAGAAGAAAATTCTTATACCTATAAAGTTCGAAGTGAATGCTTTTGCTTCTAAGTATAAGCAATTGCTTTTGCTATATTTTTCTAAATCATGAGCATTTGCTTATACTTATAGGCAAAAGCATTTACTTCAAGTTTTATAAGTATAAGCATTTGCTTCTTTTTATTCAGATGATTCAATGTGGCACATTTCAACACATTTCTACGTACTTCAAATGCGTATTGTTACTATTTCAATTGTATTATTGTTTTATTTATGTTATCTAGACTCAGACACACATAAATCATAAATAATAATTGTATAAAGTGTAGTGATTAACAACTGTCTAATGTGTAATAATTGGTTTTTATGTCTTGCATAGATTAAAAAGTATTTTAACTTTTTGAAAGTAATAATTAAGAAAACCGCAATAGTTTGTTGATTAAGAATGATATTTAAGTTAAAACTGGAAAATATGAATCATTTGGTTATAATCTTGGTCTATAGGCTGTTTCACGTAATAGAAATATTTAAGTGAATCATGTTGTGTTGCCTCACTGCCTCGGTTGTTAGGACCAAAGTCGGTCTATATAAGGTCACGACATTCGGCCATATTGCTTTGACGTGTTATGACGTCACATCTCCCATTTTTCGGCCATGTTGTTCAGTGCCGGAAATATACAGTTTATTAACTTGTTATTTAAATAATTTAACACAGTTTTTGTAGTATGTATTTCTTGATCTATGATAATAATATTTTAAAATTTTCGGACAATTTTTACCTTTATAATATTAAAAATAACAACTAAACAATCCCTTTTAGTTTAAAATTTTTAATTCAAATTCGTCAAATCTCAAAATTACACTGACAGATATTTAATAATTTCTTTAAAGAACCGTATTTTCTGAAAAATTATTTAAAAAATCTCAAATAATTATATTTTCGCGTCAAAAATGTCACTTATTAAAAGTATTCCAAAACCATGACAGGAGCAAAGTCGGTCTATATAAGGTCGCGACATTCGGCCATATTGCTTTGACGTGTTATGACGTCACATCTCCCATTTTTGGCCATGTTGTTCAGTGCCGGAGATATATAGTTTATTGTATTAGTAGAACAACCGTTTACACAACAGTTTTTAATTATTATTATGTTGTAAATTATTTTACTTTAAATAAGAAACATTTGGAGTTACATCTTTCAATAAATATCACTTCCAAAACAATGCAAAATGAAATGCGCAAATTCTAGACGCCACTGGATTGATCATCAGCTTTGATTTTACCCAGTCTTGCCACCTTTTCTCCGTGGAGTGCCCTTCCTTGCGTCCCCGATCTCGAATCGCCTAAAAGTTGAGGATATGTCGCAACCTTATAAATATAAACTAACCTTGGTTAGGACATGTATTTTTAAAGACACTGGCTAAACGACCGCCGGCGGTTTTGATCAATTATAAAGAGAAAACCACCGTCCGGCGGTTTTTTTAAATTTATATATCTGAAAACCGCTAAAAATTCAAATTAATTTGTAATTTCCACCGGTTTTACTTATTTTCTCGGTAAAGGCCGCCGTCTGGCGGTTTTGCCTATAAAAACTATTGAAAACCGCCGGAAAATAGTAAAGTAGTAGTTAAATATTTTTTCTAAACTTCGTGTTTTTCTTTTGTGACTTAATTTCGTAGTTTTGTTTTTAGTTATGAGAACAGATAGTATCTCTCAAGATGCGTGTTTCAAGAGGACAAATGGACCAAACATTTTTAAAATTTTAAAGGCATCATCAAAAAACTGGTCGCATGGTCCAAAACTTAGAGATACCAAATGTTTTTCCGATTGGTACAAGACGAATTATAACTAAAAATACGGGTTTCTTCTTATAATTGATCAAAACCGCCGGCGGTCATTTAGCCAGTGCCATTTTTAAAACCTTTTTGTCATCATTAATGATGTTTATTTTGCAGAAAGAATAACAGCTAAACTAATTTCAAATTTAAACTGTATTAAGCGAGAAGTGAGTGAATCCTAACTTAAATAACAATAATTTTATTTTTCGATTAAAAGTCATTCTTCATAAAAAATTTTGCTTGTAAAAAATATGATTCACGAAGAGAAAAATGTTGATTTTGTATACAGCAAAATGTGATCGATAAAAAAACATAAAATTATATTAAACTCCATAATTTGGCATTTGACTCTGTTTGACTCTTTGTTTGACCTCCGGACAGTGCGGACGTGCGTAGAGGATTACAAAGTTCTTCCCGGAGTGGCGGTTAAAGGTGCCGTACGGACGTTTTTACCTTCGGGGATCAAGGAAAGATTCACGCTAAATTGACGGCATCTTTCTTCTGGATCTAAGCGCTATGAGCGAAGATTTCTAAATGCTGATAGTATCCTGTTTGGTAGTGAACACGAGGTATTTCTCAAATGGCGGGAAATAGATGGGCCTGCCATGGGAACTGTCAGTAGTGAAAGTGAAGGTTATACGTAACACCAGTAGCAGGTCTTGGTTTGACAGCCGACAATTTATGCATTGCATCGATTGTAGTTTTGTTTTATTTTTGGAATTTCTGGGAGCTACGAGCTCGATTATCCAGATTTTCCGCCGACGAAGCCCTGGAAAGCATAGTCCGGAAGGGGAGAGTGGTGGATTGGACCTGAAGGGACCAAAACCAAGAAAAAAAAATAGAATAGAATAATAATTTGGAAAAAACGATTGATTGCATTCGTTTATTGCTGAAAACTTGTTTTGTGTAGGAATTATAAGAAAACCTGTTTAAAAACAAATTAAAAGAGTTTTTCATGTAATTTTATTTAAAAAATAAAAAAATAATTAATTTTTGAACTCCAAAATCAGTTTCATAAAACTTTTTGATACACCTGTAACATTAATAAATCATTAAAAATTATATTCTAAAAACATTTTTGTAAATGATGTATTGCTGACAAATGATAAATACGACGATGTTGCATACGACATTTTTTCTACGACGGTATACAAATAAAATATATTATTTAATTGTATTATACATGGAACTACCTATAGAATTAAATAATGTCAATACGTCTACGTTTGGAGTTTTCTCGGTTTTTGTTTAATAATTTATTTTTATATGCTTACCATGACCAGTTGGTTATAAACCGCGATCGGCATATGTTTCGTTTTTAGTACGTGTCCTGTTTTTTGCACTTTTAGTAAGAATTTCAATATTTTATGACGAATTAGTGTGTTTAAATTACATAATTAAGTGTTTAGTGTCGTTTCTAAATTTACTAGTGCTTTTATGGAAAGATTTGTTTCCCGCATGGTGTAAATTAGTATATTACATTACAAGTGTGGAAAATGACTAATTTCACACGAGTGGGAATATTGTAGCACGAGGCATTAGCCGAGTGCGACAAACCCAAGAGTGTAAGAAAGTCATTTTCACACGAGTACTGTACACTATTTTTCCTACGACCACAAATTATTCACCAAAAAAAAAATAAATTAAAGTTTGTCTGTTCAGAAAAAATAAAAAACAATTGAGAACTTTGCAACACTAGGGTGATATTTACTTTGCAACACTAGTGTGATATATACTTTTCCTCACTGCTATATTATACTGTTTTGACAATATTTTTACATCGAAAATCACCTACCTAGAAGCATTATATAACTTTTATCATTTTGAAATTTAAAAAGGCCCTCACTTAATAAAAATTGTATGGTTTTGTTAGGTAATAACGCTAATAGTTTAATACGGTTTTCTGCTATTATAAGGGTTTTTTAAAAATTATCGATTCTTACATATTTTAGACACTCTTCTAAATAAAACGTAAGTGGTACATATCCAAAATATTCCGTTTTTTAAAAAATATCAGTAAATAAACTTACGGGACCGGGGAGTGAAAAGGGGTGCTGGGTGGGGTAAAATTGGTAAAACGAGTTAATAAAACTGAACATCACATGTAAAATTAAGTAAAAATAACAGTTTTTCCTCATATTTTTAAGAAAAAATATAAAAAATATGAAAATTGTAAATGCATAACCTAAAGTCCTTAAAGTAAGGAAAAACGACTACCAAACGTCAGTTACCATGCAAAATATGGAAAGCATTTGGCAACGTCGGAAGGGTCTGATTCTATTTATGAATGGATAAAAGAAAGTGGATTCATAAAGTGTGTATTAGCCTTAGGTTTAATTAGGGATTAAAAAAAAGATTTAACTAGTTGTTTGAGTACACGAAGAAAGAGAGGAAGGAATTTGATCTATAGGCTTTTTTCTCTGGCGCTTTAGGTCGAACGGTCAAGCGGCAAGGCTGCCTCTATAAAGTACGTGCTCAAAGGTAGAAGGGAGATTTTAAATTTGATCTACTTACCTGACAACACTGTGCCAGTCAGTGGAAGTTGTTTTTTGTGGTTATGTCTATTTTTGTTTATGTTTTTATTTTTTCGTAAATTTTAATAAATATAAAATAAGATGATTTTCGCTAATTTGGGTTCTACCGTTTAAGGTAAATAAAAAGTTTTTTTTACTGTCACTACAATAAATATGTCACTTGCAAAACCAATAGCAGTTTTTAGAATGACATCATAATATGTATCACACCAGTGTTGTAAAGTACTTTGCAACACTAGTGCTGTAAAGTACTTTGCAACACTAGTGTGATATAACGCATTTTCTATGCATGAAATCAGTGTGCTATTTGCTATTTTCACAAGTGGTCGTAGGAAAACATAATTTTCTGTTAATAATTACACTTTGCAGTTACGTTTATTAAATTGTAGCTTTTTATCAGTGGCGACGCGAGAGTAGGAAAAAAGTCAAAATATAAATACATATCTAATAATAATAATAATACACAAGTAATTATAAATTAAATAGTGTAGAAACTGTTAAATGTGAGGTTTTATTGAGACCACGTTGTTAAATTGTCTAAAGTCAGGACCCCCCGCCCCTCCTTACCTTGAATTGTTGGGTAATTTTTTATAAAAAATGAGAACTTTAGTAAAACAACATAAACCAAGTTTTAGACAAGAAATGACAGATATAAATGTCAAACTGACAGCTGAGTTGAATTTTGAATAGAGAAATTAAATTAAAAGGGGGTCTTGTGGCACATTATTTTAGGTCTTGACAAGTTCTTTATAACCCCAGAATATAAAGCGATTACCTGTACCTCCCAAAAATTACCCGAATACCTGATTTGGATGGCCATATCTTCACAACTAATAAGGGTAGATATACCTTATGTGGTATTTTCTTAAAGGTCTCTTAGATATCTTTTTAATGGTAATACAATATACAGGGTGCGTCATTAAAAAATGTATACTTTTTGTCCTACCCTGTATAGTATTACCAATATTACCATTAATTAAATCCTTAAATGTGCTTTAAGAAAATACCACATTATATGTATCTAACTTTATTAGATTCGGAAATACGGCCATCTAAATGAGGTATTTAGGTAATTTTCAAAGTAAAGCCATTTTGTAGTAGGTAAGGGTATTGTCTTTATATTCTGAGGTTATAAAGTACTTGTCAGGAGCTTTAAAATGATGTGCCACAAGACCCCCTTTCCATAATTTTTTCTTTTAAAAATGGCGCCCAGCTGTCATTTTGACATTTATATCTGTCATTTCCTGTCTATAATTTTGTTTCTGTTGTCTCAAATTTTCGTAAAAAAATGACAAATAATTAAAAAGTTAGTAGGGGGTCCTAAATTTAGACAAGCACTGTATAGATTTTCTAATCAAGCACCAAGGCCGGCGATTTTTTAATCTCGAATACCTAGTCTCGCGTACGACATTCATTATAAAGGTCGGACCACACATAACCGCAACGAGCCCGTGGCCTTGCGTTTCTCTGGTGGAATGTAGGAGAATGCGGTGCAAAAATTTTGTATCTAATCAAACTGCAGTAATATGAGTTAATATACCACGCTTTAAATTACACCTGATCGTAAAATAAACCTTCGAAAATAAGGTAACACAGTTTTAAGGTTTGGCCACACATAACCACACAGAGGCCTGCGCCGTAGCACGGCCGTTTCTCGGTTTTAAAATGTACCGTTGTAATCAAATGCCGCAGGCTTAATATTACCGGTCCGTATCCGACTACATACCCAGCATTTTAACAAGTAAACAAACATTACCTACCAACGGTTGTACGTCATGCCGCGTGGCTACGACGCATTTTTAATTAGTCATTTTGCATCGAACCTATGATATTTATAGTTTATTTTATTTCTCAAAATAATAATTTAAAAAAACTTATTAAAACAAAGAATAACAATGTATTTATAAGTTTTACTTACAATGCATCAATAAAATCGATTTTACATATTTTAATACCTATTAAATCTTCTTTTTCTGTATGGTTTGTTTACAACAACTAACCTTTACCCACTAACTTTTAATTTTTATAAGTAATGAACTGAAATTAAAGGTGACGCCCGGTAAACTCAACGCTTGGATCGGGAAACATCGGCGCTATGTGATCAACGTATGATATTATTATCTGGGCATATTTCAGACCGTATGAGACACGGTCGTGCTACGGTGCGGTATGGTTATGGGTTGCCCGACTATTATCGATACTACACTCAAAGTTTGGATAAAAAGGACCATAGATAAGTAATAAAATCTGTTTTATTTAAACTAAGAGATACACAACAAACAAAAGACTTAGCTTGTCAAAAATGCTTTTTATAATTTTAAGGGCATGAAAACTGCTTTTGAATTTTTCCGAATTAATTTGCTCCACTTTCCTATATTACCGTGAATCCGGGCTATGTGCAATTATGTATGGCCGACCTTAATCTCGCATAAAAACCGGCCTTTCAAGCGACATTACATTGATCACGCATTACACATTATAAAGTGAGTTTGAAGAATAGACCCCCGGGCACATGTAAATTGGTCCCCGAATCAGAAATATTAGGAAAATTTGGTTCCCAACCTTTTTGGTTGCCCGACGACTTATATGTAAATTGGTTTCTAATGGTACTTGACCGCTATCGAATAGGTATTAGTGTCGAATATGTATTGTGTATTGTATGAGTATTTATAAATTTGTTTATTTAACCAACCAGAACTGTTTTCTTCGTTCACTTACATTTATTTGGGTCATTTCGGGATTCATGGCGAAAATGCATAATTGCTAAGAAGTAAATCAAACCTACTCCCAAGATAAATACACCCTTAATCGGTGGCTGTCAGAGCTGTCAGGCGCCCAAGCCGTCTACCTATTTATTACCAAGAACCATTATACTTACGACCTTTTGGGGCTCGGAAACCGACTTCATTTTAATGCTAATGACCTTATGACCACTGTTCTAATCGGGAACCAATTTACCAACACCCAGACCCGCAGCGCGCATTGCTGGATGACATAATTGTTCAGTTGCTATTACAAATAAGTCTATTTTCTGTGGTTGTTATTGTTTTGGTTAGTAAATGTTTTAGTATTCTAATGAAACTGGGTTTTATGTACACACCTATAAAAAAATAAATAAATTTGGTAATTAAATGCACGGGCAACAATTTTTTAAAATTATTTTGGTGTTTTAGCTGTTTAAAACAAAGCTAAATGTTAAGTGTTATACATTGTTGGGTAATTATCTAGAAACCGGCCGCAATTCCGATTTTGACCAAATTTAGTATACGGGGTTTTTTTGGGGCGCTAATCAGGAATCTGAAAAAAATTTAGTCGGAAACATTTCGTTTTCGAGATATCCATCATCAAAGTTGGTATTTGAACTAACCTCCTTTTCACTATATTCTCCCTTCTTTTTGCACATAATTCTTAATTTTAAGTTAACGTGGTAAACTGTATTCATTCTTATATCGTTCTGACTTAAGGACTTCGATTATATTGCCTCCAATAAATCCTCCTACCGGCCGGCAGGGCCGGAGTAGACTTTTACTTTTACATTGAGAAGCAATTGAAATATTGATAGATAGATATAAATTGTCTAAAAATATGTAAAAATGTGTAAAGAGGTATGTAGTTAGTATTTCTAAACATAATTTTGGGTACTAGGTAACTTTTATTACAATTTGAATTTTTAAGGAAATAATATGAATAATATGGTTACCTACCTAATTAAGTAAAGGTATAATGAAAACTACTTGGCCTTTTGTGTAATTTGATAAATAGGTAAAGGTAGGTACCTTAAAAATAAATTTCGGTAGGCAAAAATCAATTGTAATAAAAAAAGGTATACCTTAATTACCTATACCTACCTGAATTTTTTCAAAAGGAGTTTGGGTATATTTATGCCCTTAGAACAGTAAATGGCTTAGTATTTTCCAAAATGTGGCGAACGTGGAGTGAATCTGACGATGAAGCAAGCGACAACGAGCAGCAAGCAAGTAGTACAGCAAGCAGCAAGAGAAAGCATCTTTCTGTTGATGCTAAAGAAATTGTAAAGAATGTATATTCAACTTTAAGAAACGATGTTTCCATACAAGCAGCTTTGGAAGAAACGTGCAGGTTAACGAAAATACCAAAGTCTACCATACGCGATATTGTTAAAAAACCGATAGTCATGAGAAAGAAAAGATGCGATTCTGGTACTGCCACAAAACTTGATGTAAGTGATAAAGACCTAATTCGACGAAAAATCTATAAAATGTATGAAGAGCAAAATATACCAACATTGGACACCTTAATGAAGAGACTAGAAATGGACGAAAGTGGCATACAGTGTGGCAGAACAACATTGTGGAAGACTGTGAAAAAACTAGGATTCAAATTTAAGAAGATCGACAAAAAACAAGTGCTGATGGAATCGCAACGACTACGGAAATGGAGATTAGAATATCTTACGAAAATAGATATGTATAGAAGTCAAGGAAGGTCGATTATTTACTTGGATGAAACGTGGTACGATACCCATGACACGCCATCAAAAGGTTGGGACGATTCAAGTGGTAAATGTAACACAAAAGCACCATCCAACAGAGGTAAGCGGATAACAATTATACATGCGGGATCAAAAGACGGATGGGTTCCAAATGCTTTATCACTGAGTGCAAAAATATAAAAGACTCTTCTCTTGACTACCATGACGACACAACTGCACATTTATTTGAAGACTGGTTTAAAAATAAGTTAATTCCCAATATTCCCCCTCAAAGTGTTATTGTTATGGATAACGCTAGCTATCATAGTAGGCAATTAAACAAACACCCTTGTTCGAGTGACACCAAAGCAATTATTCAAGAATTTATGCACGCCAATGATATTTATTTTCATGAAAATTATTCAAAAAAACAATTACTTGAAGTATTAAAATGTTTTAATATAGAGAAAAATATGTTTGTGATGAGTTTGCAAATAGCATGGGACATTCAGTTTTAAGGCTTCCACCATATCACTGCATTTTTAACCCTATAGAACATATTTGGCATCAATTGAAATCGCAAGTTAGACGAAACAACAGTTCACCGACTTTAAATAGTTTTGTATTAGGCATTATCACCAGGGAAATAGATAAAATACCAGTAAATAGTTGGAGCAACAGCGTAGATCACGTAATTAAAGTTGAACAATCATATACCACACTTTCAAGTAATGTTAAGGAGTTAATTATACAGTTAGGGGATGATAGTGATAGTGACACTGATTTAATTGAATAGGTCCTAATAATAATTATAAGTTGTAATAATTTTAGATACTTTTCATTTTATATTGTATATTGTATTTTTAAAAGCTTTTTATTTATTTATTTTTTAAATGACTAAGTAGGTAGTATCCCTAGGTATATTTTATAAATTTTGTTCCTATTAATAATAAAATATGTGATTATCAATGTGTTTCTATTTTTTCCTATAAAAAAAGTAAATTCCACCCTGTTCCGTTCAAATTTTATAGCAGGTAACACCTGGCTGAAGCGCCGGCCGACAATAGGGGACAAAAGGGTCGTTTATTGGCCTCTAGAAGTCAGAACGAAATATGTCTGAATGTGCTTTACACAATATTGGATTTTCACAATCATTTTTCCACGTGTTTTACACTTTTTTGTATTAAATTGCGTAGCTTCACTTTCAATCGTTTTCAATTATGGTAATGCGCCGGAGTAGTTTATCCATGGCTTGCTGCGTTTTTATAGGGACCCTTTCCAATTTATTTGATAAAAGGTGTAAAATACATAGAAAAGCAGAGGTAACAGGATAGATAATTTAAATTAAGCTTGCAACATTTTTAAACACCCCTCATTTCACAATTTTTTTAAACACCCCTCATTTCACAATTTTGAATAAATAGTATAAGAGTCCATGGCAATGGTTTTTATATAATTTTTATAATTTATTGAATAAATGCAATAAAAAATACAAGAAGAATTAGACTACAATTTGTGCTAAGTATTTTGGTGGTTGTCATCATAGATTCCGTAAACAATTCTGCCATGAAGCGAAAGGTGCAAAGTCGGATTTGTTATGTCTGCAGTTTAAGTGTAAAAATTCAAAAACTAATGTGTTGTTACTTTCTATAAAATTACGCGGAACGTTAGCTGGTAACTCCTCTTTGTTATATTTAGGTTTTTAGACTATATGCTTGCTGCTAGCCGAGACGCAAACCCAAAATCGTATATTTCTGTAAATATGGTAAATATTTTCGAAACTTTTAATCTTGATACCCATTTTTATCAGCTGATGGACCGAATTGCAACACTGCTGCTCCCTAATTTGAATTTCCTATATCAACTAAACAATAAAACAATAGCTTTGTTTGCGGGTCTAGTAAAGAACCGATTCTGAACCAGAACCGAACTGGTTTAGAATTGTTTTAAAGCGCATGTCTAGTTATTTATTAGTTCGGAATTTTTATTTACCGCGAATGATTTTCTATACAGCTGAGGATGTATTCTAACCTAGCCTTTTGGTTAGGATTTTTATGGTTAAATTGGATACTACACAAAAAGGTAAATTGTTATACTGTCGAAAGCCAGTCGAGGTCTCTCGGCGGAAGTCGAGGGATTCCCTGCCTCCTCTCGTTTTTAACATAAGTATGTGTATTTAACTAAAGATGAAATTCAAACAACAAGAAATGGTAGAATCTTCTAGTATTGTCTATATTTTTTAATTAAATCTTTATTTATTTTATTGCATACATACATTCATACGGAATACAATTAAAAATCCTTTGTTTATATACGCTCAGAATCACAAAAATATAAAAAAATATTCAACAGGTACATATATATTAACCCACATAAAAAGTGGCAGAAACAAATAAACTTTAATACAACGGTTTATTTCTGTACCATAAAAACAGAAAACAGCTGACCATGTCGACAATGCGCATGAAATTCCGAACTGAACTTTTAGTTCCAACAAAAATCCCAGGACTGCTAATCAGGTTACGAACCGGTAACGAACTGATTCCATTGTAACCCGCGAACGCAGAACTGTTACTAAAAATTCAGGATTTTACTAACAGCGAACGCTGCTTTTTTCACTGCGCATGCGAATAGTCTCAAAACCGGTTCAGAATCAAACCCGCGAACAAAGCTATTAACTTCAAAAGTTTTGCTCGGATCGATTTAAAATTTCGAGAATATATTCTTAAAATGTTTAGCAATAAAATAATTCGATTTTTTGTAAATACAAACCCTTACCCCACCCCTCCTTAAGCTTTTATAAAAAAAAGACTAATGATTTGTCAGGATAAAATTATTTATTTATAAACTTCGCTATAAATTAAAATGTTTTAAAAATGTTACATCTACCACTAATACTTGTTTTGTCGTCTACTTTTTTAAAAGTGTTAACCTGGTTGTTCCATCATCTTAATGACCATAAACTGTGTTAATTATTTACGTTGGTGTTTTTATAAGTGACAATTAATAAATTGTGTGTGTACCTACCCAAGACTGGTTTCTAAAGGTCAATGTTGAGGCAGGACGACAAGTTGGATTGTTAAGAAGTTTATGAGACTATTAATAGTGCCTATGGCTTGGTTTACAAATATTTTTGTAAGTATTACGAGTAATATAAGTTTACCGTTACAAAGTTCTATTTGACATATATTTATTTGAATTTTTAATGTAAAAAGGTTATTGTCTAGAAACTGTCCGCAACTCCGATTTTAACCAAATTTGTAAATATACTATTAGTATACGGGGTTTTTGGGGCGCTTATTACGAATCTAAAAGAATTTTTAGTCGGACTCGTTTCGTTCTCGAGATATCCATCATTAAATTGGGCATTTTAAGTAACCTTATTTTCACCATATTCCCCCTTCTTTTTATACATAAATCTTTATATAAAGCTAAAGTGGCCCACAATATCTAATTTTCACCTTTTAAAACCCCGTTTGTCAATGTATTTTACACCTTTTGGCAAATAAATTAGGAAGGGTGCCTTTAAAAACGCAGCAAGCTATGCATAAACTGCTCCGGCGCATTGACCATAATAAAAACGATTAAAGGTGAATCTACGCAATTTTATTCAAAAAAGTGTAAAATACGTAGAAAAATAAGTTTTAAAAGTTAAAAATCAAATATTATGTACCTACCACTTCAACTTAAAATCAAGAACTGTATGCAAAATAAAGGGGGACTATAGTGAAAATGAGGTTAGTTCAAATATCAACTTTGATGATGATATCTCGGAAATGAAACGTTTTCGACTAAAAATTCTTTCACATTTGTGATCAGCGCCCCAAAAACCCCCGTATATCAAATTTCGTCAAAAAATCGGAGTTGCGGACAGTTTCTAGACAATTACCAAAAAAAAGTTCAAGATGTATTCATGTTTTTGCTTTGAAGTTATTTTATTACTAAAATATAAATGAAAAAATAATTAGGACAATAAATCCACAGAAACCGTATCCAAAGATTAATTTTGTTTAAAAAATGCCAACTTAAAAATCTAATTAACAAAATAATAAACTTTTTTCTTGCATAATTTTATTAAGTTTGAAAATAAGGAGAGCTCCAAAAAATATAGATAAAATATTTAAACTTTTATACCGCCTTTAATGACATTCCAACCTGTAAAAAAACGAATATAATCAACAAATTAAGATTTTTTTAAAAAATGTTGATACAGCTGTTATTAACATGGAATCATATTCTTGAAAGTGTCTAGATGACATTAGAATTTTTACAAATTTTTAAATAAATATTTAATTGCATAAAAAAATGTTTTAAACCTATGCTCGCTACAGGGGCGGATGTGGCGGACATGCCAAAACCGCCGCGCAAAATCCGATCGTCAACGTTAAATTTAAATTATAAATACTGGAGCTACAGTTTCGGAAATCAAGAACTTTTTACTATAAAATCCTGCTCTTTCAGAAACTTTTATAATATTTAAGCTATCACTTATACCTTTCGAGATTTTGGCAAAAAGCTGAACAACTATTTTTTTCTCAGGTTTTTGTTAATGTTTAATATCTATTGTAATATTTTTTGCAGAAAAAATCTAAAAAAGTCTTTTTAAATGTCACTCCGGATTTTTAAGCCATCAACCATATTTTTAGGAGACTTGTAACTATTTTTCGCAGGAAATCGACTTCTTAAATAGACTAGCGCCTTTAACCAGGTTTATACCTAAATTTTATTCCTGAATTTCAATTTTTTCATCTAAACGATGTAAATCTGTTATGATAGATGACGTTATAGCTTTGATCAGGACAATGTTGAGGTCCCACTTTTTTATATAAATGATCCTCTTTTCTTTCCATTTACCCCATATCTAGTTTTGCTGAATATGAGTATTCTAAACTCAAATACTTATTTCGTTTAGCGAAAAAAGATATTTCTTTAAAAGTCTAGAAAGACACAATTATGATTAGTATTGTTGTTAAAAAGCCCTCATCGGCATAATTTTGAACTAGTATAAGAGTCCATGACATTTCATAGTCAAGTTTTTCCTTTTGTTGTGGCAGTTAATATCGTGTTTTTTAAATATTTTTTATAATTTATTAAATAAATGCAATAAAAAATAGAAAGATTGTGTGGTTGTCATCATGAATTCCGTAAAAATTCTGCCATGAAGGAGAAGGTGCAAAGTCGAATTTGTTATGCCTGCAGTTTAAGTGTAGATGTTCAAGAACTATCGTTTTTGTCGCTTTATATAAAATTACGCGGAACGTTAGCTGGTAACTACTCTTTGTTTATTTAGGTTTATAAACTTTCATGCCTAATATTTTGTCTTAAATTTAATGCCTTGTTTTCAGAAGTACTTTTGCTTCTAGCCGAGACACAAACCCAAATCGTATTTTTCTATAAATATGGCAAATATTTTTGACACTTTTGATCTAGATACCCATTTTTATCAGCTGATTGACAGAATTGCAACACTGCTGCTTCCTAATTTGAATTGCCAATCGCGACAAAGTCTCATACTCTAAGACGGTTACATATCAGACCCCCAAGTTCTGCAGAACAAAAAGTTATTAAATTCTGTATGCTTTTCTATGAGGAATTACTTCAAAACCATAAACACAATATATCCATAGCCACAGCATCACAATTCACTCCTAGTAACATTCTTACATCAAGAGTAGAGCCATTCTCTTCATTCCGCACTCTCACTAAAAAAATCGTCTTCAGTACACCTCTTTTAAAAGTGTTTCCTGCTAGTTTCTACCCTTGCAGCTCCCAAAAGACCAGCTAGAAGTTTTACTCTTATTCATCACTTAATAGATCACCCGGAAAAGCTTTTAACTTTCCATTCCGTCCGCTCCATTTCAAAATGTATGTAAATATACTAAGTGACATAGAAATCTGAACACCCAGTTTAAATGGTTTTATTTTAATAAAATTTTGTATAAGTACTTAATGAAGCATAATAAGTAAATGATAAAAATTTCAAAATGACTGCATTGGTTTAAAGCCCTTTTACCTTTAATAATGTGTGGATGCACCCCGATGTGTTACGCATTCTCCAACGCGCCTAGGCATGCTTGGTATCTCATTCCAGGCAACCACCAACTCCTCTCGAAGTGCTTCTAGGGTCTGAGGAGGACGTTGCAAATTGAGCAATCTCCTATCCATCATATCCCACACGTGCTCAATTGGGGATAAGTTGGGAGATCTTGGTGGCCATGGTAACAATGTGACATCATTACGTTGAAAGAAGTCTATTGTGACTCTTGCAACATGTGGTCGGGCATTATCTTGTTGGAAAGTTGGATTTGCCAGAGTGTCAAGATAGGGTAAAAGATGGAGTTCTAGAACTTCTTGGATATAACGCTGCGCGTTCATGTTACCTCTGATGAAGATTAAAGGTGACCTGGAGCCATAAGCTATAACACCCCAAACCATAACTCCAACAGTGTGATGAACATGTCTTTCAACAAAAACTGTGGATTCCTCCTTTCACCACGTCGCCTTCTAACCCTGGCTCGACCATCGTGCATGCCTAAACAAAATCGAGACTCGTCACTAAAGACAATTAATACTGTTCCATTCCTGATCCCAGAGTGACCGTTGTCTGCACCACTCAAGGCGATTACGTCGGTGTTCTCGCGTTAAAGGGAGGACCCAGTGTGGCCGGTATGAAAACAGGCGAAAACTTCTCATTCGTCGGTAAACACTTCGCATGCCAATAGGTCTTCCGTGTTCTGCAAACCATTCATTTGACATGGTAGTGGAGAAACGGTCCCTTAAGGCCAATAATCTTAGGCGGCGATCTTCACGGTCTGTTGTTCTACGGCAGCGTCCAGTGCCCCTTGCTCTTTGCCTACAGCCTTCTTGAAGCCATGCCTGACAACACCTAACCACAGTGTCTACACTTCTTTGCACTCAAACTGCAATTTCCCGAAAAGAAAGTCCAGCTTCCCGAAGTCCCACTATACGACCCCTATCAAACTCACTAAGTTGACTAAATCGTACAGGTCTTCGTACTCTAGGCATCGTAACCAATCGTAAAGAATGTCAACAATCAAAATCCGCCAAATTTGGATCTTTACTGCGGCTGCAATATTCATTTTTAAAAAAACAGTATAAAAACCGGAATGTCGAACTGATAAGGCTGAAAATTTTATCAATTGTTATTTACAGTAAGATAAATAAATTCACTAAATTTCATTAAAATAAAACCATTTAAACTGGGTGTTCGGATTTCTATGTCACTTAGTATAGATTAATGGGAATTAAAGTTTTAAGTAACGATCCTTAAACAATTTATATTCTGTTTCGAGGATCTTTTGGGGTTATTTTTAATTTTAGCTTTAGCTAAAAATTTGCAGGAATGTAATGTTATTTCGTCAATAACACAGTAGCGTCATTTCAAAGAAAAATAATTAGGTTTACTAGAATTAATAATCATTTGCCATGTGCCTCTGTTTAGACAGACAGTTAGTTAAATAAACCAAATAAAATGAGAACACTTCTGTTTTTGATGTTTGTATTGCTTGATGACAGTTGTGCCACTTTCCGAGATATAAACAGGTTTGATTTAAGTTTAAACAAAAGACGTACTTTGGCATTCATAAACTTCCAACAAAATTTAGACATGAGATAAAATGTATTTTACGTTGTTTAAAAGTTTCTATAAGGTTTATTTTGCATTCTTTGAAGTTTTATTGACAAAAATGCTTGTACCTCGTGGCCCAAATGTGTAATAAACTATATTTCATGTTTCGATCTATGTTGTTTTAAATTTTATATTTAACTTAATATTATGCTTATTCTTTTGCATACTTAAGCTTTTGATTTATGTAACATTTTCATAAAACTTTTTAAAACATTCAATACTGAGTTTGGCCATTAAAACATTTTAATAATAAAAAGTTAATGTTATAGAATTGAAAAGTTTAAACAGAAAACTCATATGTATTATGTAGTCCAGGGATATGCTAATTAGTGTTTTTTTTCGAAAACCAAGTTCCCCCTCTCTGGAATATTGTTCTCATATCTGGGAAATGGCATCCCCTACAACCCTCAGCATTCTTGATGCCATTCAAAGAAGAGCTGTTCGGCTTATTAATGATCCTTTACTTACTCAAAGACTTCCTTCTCTTGCCCATCGTCGAGCTGTGCAGGGAGATCTATCGCTCTTCTATAGATACTTTTACGGCTTCTGCTCGGACGAATTATCCAGTATAGTCCCTCCTCTTGCAGTTCCCAACAGAGAAACTCATGGTGCCGCACGTATGCATCCCTATACGGTCTAATTGGACAGGCCCCGAACTTCCCATTTCGTTCGTTCTTTTATCCCTAGAGTTTCTAGACTGTGGAACCTACTGCCAGCGGAGGTCTTTCCTTCTCCCCCAAATCTTCAAGTTTTTAAGTCCCGTGTTAACAAACTTCCTCTTACCCTGCTTAAGACACCCACGATACGTTAGTATTTAGGCTTTCAGCCTTCGTGGATTGTCCAAAGATATAAGGCGCTACACTGGACCAAAATATAATTGAAATCGGCCAAAAAACTAAAAAGTTATTAAAGTTTGAATTTAAACAAAATTTGGTTTGTCTAGGAGTGTAGTAAGGTGTAATAAAAGGGTATTTTTTAGATGTACCGTCAAATAGTCAAATAATAATGTAACAGTGTTACCGATAAAAAATACTAATTAAATAGTGGAAAAACAAGTGTTTTTAAGTCATTTGAAAAAATTGAAACTTTAACTCCCTATATATCGGAAACCATGCGTTTCTGAACCCATGTGCATAGGACTTTTTTATTATTTTTTAGTAAAGAATTACCCCACGAGCGATGGTCCATGTTTTTTGAAACACCCTGTATACGGTAGCAGAGATAATGGGAAAGATATTCACCCGTCAAATTATCAAATAATAATGTATCAGTGTTACCGATAAAAAAACTAATTTAATAGTGGAGAAAACAAGTGTTTTTTAAGTCATTTGAAAAAAATTAAAACTTTAACTCCCTATATATCGGAAATCATGTGTTTCCGAACCCCTGTGCATAGGACTTTTTAAATTATTTTTAGTAAAGAATTACCCCACGAGCGATGGTCCACGTTTTTTGAAACACGCTGTATACAGTAGCAGAGATAATGGGATAGATATTCACCCGTCAAATAATCAAATAATAATGTATTAGTGTTACCGATAAAAAATACTAATTTAATAGTGGAGAAAACAAGTGTTTTTAAGTCATTTGAAAAAAATTGAAACTTTAACTCCCTATATATCGGAAACCATGCGTCCGGACCCCTGTGCATAGGTCTTTTTTTATTATTTTTTAGTAAAGAATTACCCCACGAGCGATGGTCCACGTTTTTTGAAACACCCTATATACAGTAGCAGAGATAATGGGATAGATATTCACCCGTCAAATAATCAAATAATAATGTATTA
>JACEGR010010155.1:0-20762 GCA_014170235.1 Listronotus bonariensis
CCGAAAGGTTATGCTATGCCCAAAAAAGTTTATCGAATATGGTGTATGTGACATACAAAAAATTGATGCCAGTCCAATACGTTTTTCGGTTGGAAGATCCAATGAGTGATAATAAATATTCGCAATAATTAGAAAACATGTTTTTTTTTCCGAGTGTTTTAAAGTGAACAATTCAACTACAATAATCCGATGTATCAATGTTTACATTAGTTAACGGAAACTTTTCATGTGTATCTTTAAATGTATGTGCTTCTTGACCTTGTTTTACAAATTTGTTAAACAATTTTTTAGTTACTGTTTTGCGTTTTTAATAAAATATATTTTGGTGATATGATAAGGTTGGTTTAGAGATTTTATAAGTAAATAAACATAACAATTTAAAACCTATACATTGCTTAAAGATGCGTATGCAGTAGATTTTTGCGTATGATTTCTATTGTTTTTACGCAGCGTTGCCAAATATAAATACCACTGTAGTCAAATTACCTTAGGCACTCATTTGACTCTTGTGGTATCGATAGAACTACCTTAAAAAAAAATGAAGAGTTATTTTTTTTTAATTGGACACCTTGAATATTATGTAACCATTAAACAAATCTTTTAAAAAGCTTTAAAAAAATACCACATTTGATATATCTATCTTTAATAGTTTCAAAAATATGGCCATTTAAATCAGGATATAATTTTCCTTACATCTACAGTTTCAGCTTAGTGCCGTAGGTAGGTATAATGGAAATTATATCTGCTATTTTTCAGATTTAAGTGGTCATATTTCACTATTAAAGACAGATATATCAAATGTGGTATTTTTGTAAAGGTTTTTAAAAGACCTCTTTAATAGTGACATAATATACAGGGAGTTCCATTTAAAAAAAGTTTACCTCTTTATTTTTCTTGATTTTTTGATGTTCATTTGTTCCTTTTTTATGTTTAAAAGATAAGAGATGAAAAAGGACAAAACTTTTTACAGAACGTTTTTTTCTATCTTTCTTGGTTGTAGTTATAAATGGGTGGCAAAATAAAAGGTTTTCCATTTTTAACGCTCGATGTTTGACAACAACGCATGACCAAGGCAAGAATGATACAGCAGTTAAATTTCGACGGAGTACTAAGTCAATAGTGACTATGAAACGCTACACGATTGAACAACGCGTAGAAATCCTTAAAACTTAATATCAAAATCAGTGTTCGGTTCGCCAACGTTCCTTTCACTGCGTTTAATTTATGGTATTCCCACCTAGATCTTGCGATTTAACCGTTAGATTTTTCTTGTGGGGCTACATTAAATCTTGAGTATATGCGGACAAACCACCAATGATTGCCGCCCTAAAGGCCAACATAACTTGCACCATTGGTGAGATTGAGCAAATTGGGTAAATTTGTGTTAGAATGTCATCGAAAATTGGATCTCTAGGATTCGAATTACTTAGCGAAACCGCGGCGGTCATTTGGCTGATATAATTTTTAAAACATTTAATGGATGGTAATTAGTTGGGTACTCGCCAAAAATGAAATTAAAAGTACTAAAAACCAAAAAAAAATTAAAACAAATAAAAAGATACTTTAAAATCGACGTTTCGGTAATTTTTTAACACACATTAATACACATGAACCAACTATTAAGTTTACTTTAGAAAAAGAAAACAACTCACAACTACCATTTCTTGACATTTTAATAAAAAGATTTAAACAATTTTGAAACAAAAATCTACAGAAAGCCTACACATACAAATAGATACTTAAATTTTAACTCAAATCACCCAATAATGGTTAAAAAGGGAGTTGTAAAAAGTCTATTTGATAGAATTAAAGTCATTTGTTCAAATCAAAATATAAATATTGAAAAAGATTATTTAAAAATATTTTAATTCAAAATAATTATCCTCTTGATTTTATAAATAATTGTTTCCTTGAATTTGAAACTCCAGTTATAAGACAAAATCAAAATAGACCTATTACAAATTTATTTTTACCATACATTCCCGGACTATCAAATAAAATTCAACGAATAGCACATAAATTTAATATTCGCACAATCTTTAAAACACAAAACACTATCAGATCTCAATTAACAAAAACAAAACCATACAACTTAAATGAAAATACAAAAATGTCATTTATAAAATACCTTGCGAATGCAATAAGTTTTATATAGGTGAAACTTGTAGACCATTAGCCAAACGCATAAAAGAACACAGATCATACATTAAAAACACAGAATTTCATAAATCAAAAATCTGCCAACACGCATTTGATAACAATCATAGAATAAACTGGGATGCTTCGAGCATTTTAGCAAAGGAAACTTGTTCTAAAAAACGTAAAATCAAAGAAAGTGCGTATATATTATTAAATAAAGATAATTGTGTAGCATCAATTTCAGTTAATTTAAATAACACTTGGTTGCCTTTGCTTGATACTGAAGTATCTTCAGGAAGACTAAAAATTAACTAACTATTCACCTTTTTGTAATATAAACAATAAATACACCAGCAACCAGTTATCTATGTCACTATGACACTATAACCAAACAAACATATTTGACATTTAATGTCAAAGACATTTCAGAATCTCCTAAAAACATAAAAATTTTAAAATTTAAAACCTAATAATAGTAAATTTTTATTTTTATTATTTGTATTTAATTTATCTTGACAACGGTGGCAGATTTGCCACCGAAACGTCGATTTTAAAGTATCTTTACTTGTTTTAATTTTTTGGTTTTTTAGTACTTTTTAATTTCATTTTTGGCGAGTACCCAACCTACGCTCGAAAATGGTAAACTGGCGTTCTTTTTTGTAGCCCTCTGTTTCCTTTACGTGACTCTCAAATTGTCAGATTAGTGGAATATACACTGTTTAGCATGTAATTAACTTACCCTATATTAATCTGACGCGCTTGACAATTTCTGATGGATATATTTTTGATTTTTATGATCGGCCCTGTATACGAAGCTCATATTATTTGATGGAGGTACTTACCTGAGTACAATCTTACGGTATAATAATCTGCCGCGCTGTAGTAAATCCCGAAATCCCCTCTTGGGCTCCCCTACCATAAACGTTCAGCTAAATAAAAAGGTTCTCAGGTAATGCGTGAAAAGGATACGGTCGGTAGAAAACCAACAGGTAGAGATTATACAAAGAATGCCGGCATGTAGACAATATGATCCTTTGTTGTTGCTTTACTGGCCAATTTACCTTTTAATTTGGCTAAACGTGAATACAAAAAGAAAACAATTATCAGAACAACGTAAGTGTACCAGTGAGTCTAATAAACTTGTTCCTCCACAGTTTGAATAAATTGAATTATAATACCCGGGACACTAATAAAATGGAGTTTATGATGTTTATCATGATGTTCATTTCATTTCTGGCCCAGGCACTGTTAGGTTGGTGGTGAGTAAGCTTCATTTGCCATAATAACCATTAAAATGTTTCTCAGATTTGAATCAGGTCCCACCCATACCCACCACAACAAACACCATTGCCCATACAGATGACCATTTAAAAGGAGTAGAACTATCCGCGACAAAGGCGGCCTCTGTCGGCGGAACTACCACACCTAAGAGACGCATTTGTAAACGTTTGAGGTTGGTTCCGGTGGATGCGGATGAGGATGGGGTGGTAAGGAAAGTAAGAAGAAAGGTGGTCAATCAACAGTCGGTTTTAAAGACGAATGTTGTAAGGTAGGTGGTAGCGTTACAAGTCCTTATGCTGAGAAATACTAAAATTAGGTAACTTGGCAACGTTGCAATAGCAATTTAGCGCCATCTTTGAAAACTTTTTGAACCCTTTTGAGTTAGTCTACAACTTCTGTTAAGTGTTTTTGTTTCTGGTTGTCATCAGGGATTTCGTTGGAAAATCTGCAATGAAGGACAATGGACAAATCGGTTTTGTTGTGTCTGCAGTTCAAGTCTAAATAACCAAGAACTTACTTTTTATTGTTTTATACAGACTGTGCCCGGATGGGGTTAACAAGAGGACAAACGGAAAAAAAAATATTTTTTGAAGAAAAGTAATTTTCATAAAAAAAAATTTCTTGTAAAAAAATGGGTTTCATGAAAAAAATGTTGATTTTGTATACAGAGTTCGCAAAAACTTTTAAAACATGATTTTCCTACAAGCGTAAAATACCTTTATTTTTTATTTTAAAGCCAAATGGCATTTAAAAAATTCATTTAGAATAGCATTTTGAATAACTTTATTTAGGTTATCCTTTCTTCCCTTAACACCAAGAAATCGTCTGGGCTAGATGGCATACCAGCAATCGTTTTAAAAAATGTGCTCCAGAACTTGCACCAATCTTAACTCGGCCCTTTCGAATTTCTTATGACACAGGTATCTTTCCGGAAAGCTGGAAAGCTGCACGTGTTCAACCTATTCCCAAGAAAGGATCTAAATCTCTTCCATCTAACTATAGACCAATTTCAATTCTCTCAGTTCTTTGTAAAGTAATGGAAAAACTAATTAATTCACAAATTCTTAAGTACTTAGAAAAACACAAAATTTTGCATGACAGGCAGTATGGATTTCGCCACAAAAGATCTACAGCAGATCTTCTTTCCTTCGTATCACACTGCTGGAATAAGTCTCTTGAGTTTCTAGGTGAGTCCCAGATCGTTGCTCTTGATATATCCAAAGCTTTTGACTAGGTCTGGCATGCCGCACTTCTTAATAAACTTCCCTCCTATGGTCTTTCAACTAAACTCTGTACTTGGCTCTCTAGTTATCTATCTGATCGTCGTATATCAGTTATTGTGGACGGCCATTCTTCAAGCTTTCACCAAGTAAATGCTGGAGTCCCTCAGGGCTCAGTTCTGGCACCAACATTGTTTCTTCTTCACATCAACGACCTTCTATCGTCCACAATTAATTCCATTCATAGTTTCGCCGACGATAGTACCCTTCACTCCAGTTTTCAGGTTCCTAAACCCATTACTAAACCTGACTTGGAAAACAAACGCAGAGCGATGCAGATATCTCTTTCGCAGGATCTTAATTTAATATTGGATTGGGGCGCTAAAATCTCGTCCATTTTAATGCATCCAAAACACAATCATGTTCCTTGTCGCGAAGAGAGTCATCAAATACTCATCCTCTACTTATGAGCGGCCAAGTTTTACAGAGCAAAGACACCTTTAATCTTGTGGGCGTCACATTTGAAAGTAACCTTAACTGGCATAAACACATTGTATCTATAGCCACGGCAGCTTCAAAAAGCTTGGATTTCTCTTTCGAGCCAAAAAGTATTTTTCCCCTTCTAATTTATACACTTTGTATGTGTCCCAAATCCGACCTCCCTTGAAATATTGTTCTCATATCTGGGGCATGGCGTCCCCCACAACCCTAAGCATTCTTGATTCTATTCAAAGAAGAGCTATTCGTCTCATTAATGATCCGTCACTTACAGAAAGGCTTCCCTCTCTTGCACATCGTGGAGCTGTGGGGGATTTATCGCTTTTTATAGGTACTTTCATGGCTTCTGCTCTGAACAATTGTCCAGTATAGTTCCTCCACTTACGGTTCCCAACAGAGAAACTCGTGGTTCCGCGCGTATGCATCCCTATACGGTCCAACTGGACAGGCCCCCAACTTCCCACTTTGTTCGTTCTTTTATCCCTAGAGTTTCTAGGCTGTGGAACCTGTTGCCCGCAGAGGTCTTTCCCTTCCCCCAAATATTCAAGTATTTAAGTCCCGTGTCAACAAACTCCCTCTTACCACGCTTAAGACACCCACGGTACGTTAGTATTTAGGCTTTTAGCCTTCGTGGTTTGTCCAAAGATAAAAAAAAAAAAAATCAAAAAACTTCATAAAACTTATTTTGAAGTTATTAAAAATTAATTATTTTAAATTTTTATAATATAAAGACCTAAAAACTTTTATAAACTGCTTTTTAAACTCTTGCTTTTTCTAAAATCCTAAAAACACAATTCAGGTCCAATCCAACACTCTCCCCTTCCGGACTTTGCTTTCCAGGGCTTCGTCGGCGGAAAATCTGGATAATCGAGCTCGTAGTTCCCAGAAATTCCAAAAAGAAAACAAAATAATTCAACAATCGATGCAATGCATAAATTGTCGGCTGTCAAACCAAGATCTGCTACTGGTGTTACGTATAATCTTCACTTTCACTACTGACAATTCCTATGGCACGCCCATCTATTTCCTGCCATTTGAGAAATTCCTCGTGTTCACCACCAAACAGGATACCATCAGCTTATAGTAATCTTCGCTCACAACGCTTAGATTCAGAAGAAAGATGCCGTAAATTTAGCGTGAATCTTTCCTTGATCCCCGAAGGTAAAAACGTCTGTACGGTACCTCTAACCGCCACTCGGGGAAGAACTTTGTAGTCCTCTACGCACGTCCGCACTGTCCGGAGGTCAAACAAAGAGTTCCAAGCAGTATCATGTAGGGAATTCAAATTAAGGAGCAGCAGTGCTGCAATTCGGTCAATCAGCTGATAAAAATGGGTATCTAGATCAAAAGTGTCAAAAATATTTACCATATTTAGAGAAATATACGATTTTGGGTTTGTGTCTCGGCTAAAAGCAAGCACTTTTGAAAACAAGAAAACATTAAATTTTAGACAACATATTAGGCATCATACCCTTAAAATCTAAATAAAACAAAGAGTAGTTACCAGCTAACGTTCCGCGTAATTTTATATAAAGTGACAAGACGTAAGCTTTTAAATTTTTACACTTAAACTGCAGGCAAAACAAATTCAACTTTGCACATTTTGCTTCATGGCAGAATTGTTTAATGGAATCTGTGATGACAACCACCAAAACACTTAGCACAAATTGTAGACTAATTCTTCTTGTATTTTTATTGCTTATTATAAAAATTATTTAAAAAACACGATATTAACTACTACAACAACAAGAAAAACTTGACCATCAATTGTCATGGACTCTTATACTAGTTCAAAATTATGCCGATAAGGGGTTTTTAACAATGTTGCAAGCTTAATTTGAATTATTATTAGATTCTAAATATTTTTAAATACAGTGCTAGTACACTGATTGGCTAACTGGAACCTAGGTCTAGCGTCTAGAGTCTAGGTTTTTAAAAAAGAATGGGAAAAAAATATTGTATTGTATATCGAAGGGGGTCGGGGAAGTTGCCCCACTTGTCCTTCAAATAATCTTGAAATTTTGACATAGTATTCTCAACGTTTTCAGTGCACCTGCTAAAGAAAGGACATCCAATCCAGACAAGGATGTTTGTGTGTTGTACACGAATTTTACCAGCCAAGGTGACTACATCAACGACCACGATTACCTACCGAGCCCGTACGTCAGAAATAGAATGTATTACACTCGTAGTAGGGTGCCCTTTTGCGTTTGCCTTCTGTGCAATTTTGTGCATCATGCTAATTATCATGTTGAGGTAAGTTAGGTTATGGAAATTATTAGACACTCCGCACATGGGTCGGTGAAACAGCAACGAGGCACAAGGTTAGTTTATATTTATAAGGTTGCGACATATCCTCAACTTTTAGGCGGTTCGAGGTCGGGGACGCAAGGAAGGGTACTCCACGGAGAAAAGTTGGCAAGACTAGGTAAAATCAAAGCTGATGATCAATCCAGTGGCGTCTAGAATTTGCGCATTTCATTTTGCATTGTTTTGGAAGTGATATTTGTTGAAAGATGTAATTCCAAATGTTTTTTTATTTAAAGTAAAAGAATTTACAATTTAATAATAATTAAAAACTGTTGTGTCACCGGTTGTTCTACTAATACAATAAACTGTATATCTCCGGCACTGAACAACATGGCCGAAAAATGGGAGATGTGACGTCATAACACGTCAACGCAATATGGCCGAATGTCGCGACCCTATATAGACCGACTTTGGACGAGGCAGAGAATCGACGACCTTTCGACAGTATGTACGCATACCGTATAAGCATTAGTTTATTACATATATAATTTTTTTTATCTTTGGACAAACCACGAAGGCTAAAAGCCTAATTACTAACGTACCGTGGGTGTATTAAGCGAGGTAAGAGGGAGTTTGTTGACATGGGACTTAAATACTTGAAGATTTGGAGGGGAAGGAAAGACCTCCGCGGGCAGCAGGTTCCACAATGTAGAAACTCTAGGTATAAAAGAACGAACAAAGTGGGAAGTTTGGGGCCTGTCCAGTTGGACCGTATAGGGATGCATACACGCAGAACCACGAGATATGAGAACAATATTCCAAGGGAGGTCGGATTTGGGACACATATCGGCTAGCAATGTGATAACAAAACAAGCGCTATTAGTCACTCATGTTTACATGCCGTGTTCGCGTTAGATTGTCTCTTTTCCACACATAGCCAGTATGTATAAATGATCGGCTGATTCTGTATATTCGTGTTTGTAGTGGCGATAACGGGTGTATCCCATCTCGGCACACTTTATTAGGGTCAATTTTATGACACCTTGTCGGACCATTTATAAGGACCCAACTCGACACATAGAACTCACAGGTAATAAAAGACATATGTATATATAAAGTGTGTATTAGTCTTGGGCTTAATTAAAGAATTTTATAAAATGTGTTGCTTACCAGAACTAACCATTCGTTAGTCTTGGATTTAATTAAGGAATTTAAAAAATAAATAAATAGCTGTTTTATTAGACATACGTAGATACAAATAATTTCTTTGCCGAGTTGGACTATGTAGAACAGAGTACCTGTCTACGTATGTGCCGACTTGGGCTATAATGCACTTTTATGTGACATATCTACGAACCAAAATTTATTTCAATATCTTAAAAAACAAACAAGTTACAAACAAGTTATAGGGGTGAGCCACCGACTAGGGACACCTGGTATTCTCAGCCAATAAAATTATATATCGATCGGAGAGCGCCAATGTTCCCCGAACCCGACCACGACGGAGCAAAAACTAACCCATTGGATTATCCCAGCGGGTCAAAGAGTGCCATAATAGAGCTCTCTAAGACAAGTTCCCAAAAGCCTGAATCCTACCAAACATTATTTTACAGGCAAAAAATAAAATATTTTTGTACCTGACAGGTTGCCTTGTTTTGCTATTTCATTTCAAGCTCTTTCTGTGTAATCTTTTCGCAAATATTCTTTTAAAGTATTATTATAAAGTACAGGACGTTATTCAATCTCTTTCACAGATGTAATATTAAACAAATCCATCTTTGGTACAAAAATTTCTTGAAGTAACACTAATATTCCCGTATAAAAACCAGACAGAATTATAATATGAATCTCACACTGTAAACAAAATACAAACCGGTTATGTATGGCATTTGTTTACTAAAGGACGCGGATTGCTGAGATCAGACACGCTAATATGGTTACGTTGAAAAAGTCGCGTTCTCGTCGGTGTCTTACTGACCCATGTGCGGAGAGCTTTAATCTGTGCCAAAAAATCGATTGTTTTTTTTTAAATACACTCCTGGACAAAAAAATCCGAGGAAACAAAATTTTGTTCGAATTCAATCTTAAACAACTTTTTGGTTTTTAACATATTTTAATGATTTTTTTAGGTCACTTGGAGCTCCTTTTATCAAGATTATTATTTAATATGGAGATTGCAAAAATTATTATAGAATTAGGTGTTATACAAAGGAGAGATACATGTTGCATTTTGCCCAAATTTTCGAACACCCTGTGGAATAATTTAACGTCACAATTTTTACCAGTGTATTGGATTTTCAAGCCCCATCTTTTCTTCACATTTCCTTTTTTGATTTATATCAATCTCTCTATTCTAAAAGAAAATACAAATTAAAAAAAAAAACAATACAATTTAATTATGATGGTCGTAATATACGCTATAATACGAACATATTATTGGAAAAACTTAAGATTTGGAGAGTTATATTTTTGAAACTAATAAAGGTCTAAAAAAGATCTCTTACTGGTGATATAATGGGCCATATGAATAAGAAAAGCAAATGCTAATACTTATAAAATTAGAAGTAAATACTTTTGCTTATAAGTATAAGCAAATGCTCATGATGTAGAAAACTTAACAAAAGCATTATTTGCTTATACTTAGAAGCAAAAGCATTTACTTTAAATTTTATAAGTATAAGCATTTGCTTCTTTTTATTTATATGGCCCAATAACCAGGGTGTTTTTTTTTTGAATTTTACTTTTTGTCGTACCCTGAATATCTTAAGAGATAGCAAAAATTTGATTTTTTTATTTGAAAACTACGAAACCAACTAAAAAAAACAATATTTTTATTTATTTTTCACCCTTAAAACAAAAATTTTAAAGAAGATGTAAAATTATAACTTAATACCCAATAAATAAATTTCATTGTCCTATTTAAAAATTTCTATATCCTTTTAGAATAGAGGTACTTATATAAATAAAAAAGTAAATGTGGCGTTAAAATCCGATACACTGATCAAAAAATTGTGACATTACCCAAACAGCACGAATCTTTCCTGCCTGGAAATCCCCCATATAAGTAAACACACAGGTCTCGCGATGCTTTATGTCCACAGCTTAACCATTTTTGGTAATGTAGCCCATCTCTACAACAAGGTCAAGAAAGAGTGTGGACGTATGCTTTACTTATATGGGGGATTGCTCAATGGAAAGTTTGTGTATAACACGCATATTAAGTAATAATCTTGATAAAAGGACCACAACTGGATGCCGTAGCACGTTAAATGAGCTAAAACGCGATTCCCTGCCGTTTTTAAATATTTGTTTGAGAAAAAAGTTGTATATTGAAATGTTTCTTAAAATGATCCAAAGATTATCGGAAAGTTGGTCATTTTTACGGTTTTGTAATTTTGGAAATTTAACGTGTTAATTATTGCCATTACCAAAAATCAATTAACCTTTGGATCATTTTAAGAAACTTTTTATCTACAACTTTTTCTCAAAACAAATATTTAAAAACGGCAGCGAATCGCGTTTTAGCTAATTTAACGTGCTACGGCATCCTCTTAACAATGTATGTCAAGTCAAGACACACACAAAAAACTGGTAGTCGCAACGATGAACCCTTTAATAAGGGCTCAGATCTTCAAGATTTTTTTTCACCTTGAAAAATACTTTCAATATATTTTTCAAAAAAAAGTCGATTTTTTGACCCAGTCTACTCTGATGTGTTTTCATATATGTATTTTTTCTTATTTCAGCACATGGAAATTCACGAAACAGTTTGCGAGGTGTGCAAAATAGATTTCCACAACGTTTTCATCCTAAATTTGCACGTCAAAAACCACAGATTTTACTGCTCGTTATGCAAAAAATACATCACATATGGGATTTACAAAAGCACGAGGAGTTGCACAGGACATCGTCCGTGCAAAGTGACTATTCAGGAAATATTGTAGTCAATGCAGATGAGGTAAGGTTAAGGCTATAAATTTTTAATAAGGAGCGCTCGATCCCATTTGAGCCTATGTTCGCTAATTTTGTGACGTAATCGTTTCCCTAATTCTTTGTTTACATTCGCACTGCAAGCTTTTTTGCGGTTGTGGTGTTATTTTTTTCTTTTTAGTCATTGTACTTTTATATCTATGGTGGGTGGGCAAACGAGTACAAGTCAAAAATTGACAAATCAAGAAAAACCCGTTTGAACAATTTTAATGCTGATAATTTTATGATAAATTTGTGTACAGGGTGGCGCTTTTTCGTTGACCTTACAGGGTGTAAGGTCGAAAATAAACTTGGGTCTCGGACAACACCCTACTGTGTTCCAGGCCGAAATTGTAGCCATAGAACAATGTGCTAGGGAAATCATCAGAAGGAGCTATGAGGATAAAACCATAGTAATCTATTCGGACAGCCAGGCAGCCATCAGGGCACTCAGTTCATGCAAAATCAGCTCCAAGCTGGTGCGGGACTGCGTAATTGCCCTGGAAGAGGTGGGTGCGTCCAACAAGCTAACCATTGCCTGGGTACCAGGACACGAGGCCACGAAGGCAATGAAGAAGCTGATAAATTGGCAAAGGAGGGGGCTGGCAGGACAATGGTAGGTCCTGAGCCCTACTGTGGTATTCCATCATGCCAGGTAAGGTCATCCATTAGATCATGGATTATGAGGGAATCACAAGACTGGTGGAGGAGAACACCAGGACAGCGTCAGGCGAAAGTGTTCATCAAGGCTTACTCGCCAGAATTTACAAAAGACCTTCTGAATTATAACCGGAAGGCAGTAAGAATAATAGTGGGTCAACTGACAGGTCATTGCAGACTGAATAAACACCTGGAAACTATGGGCCTGGCAGAAGGAAACCTATGTAGGTTCTGCCAGGAGGAGGAAGAAACCGCAGAACACGTATGGTGCTACTGCGAAGCCCTTTGTCGTCTGCGGTTTGCAAGGCTGGGTGAAGAAAAACCTAAAGCGGCAAGATATACCAAGGGGCCAGTTTCAAGCTTGTGGAGTCTGATTAAACAGACCGGCTTGGATAGCGTGCTCTAACCTATGGACGGAGGACACACAATAAACCTGAGCAGGTTGCAGTGTTAGAGGATATGCAATCCACCTCCTAATCTAATCTAATCTAATCTAATCCTACAGGGTGTAGCGAAAACTAAAAGAGATAGAACGAATCTGATTGCGCAATTTCGATTTAAATTTTTAAAACAAATTTAATGAAAAAGTAAATCATGGCTAACTGGATTTGTTTTGAAAATACAGAGTGTTTTTCAAATTTTGTCAATTTGGCCAGGCACTTGTAACTCGCTTAATATTAGAGATAGAAAAAAATGTAAATAGAAAAGTTTTAGGGATTTTTACGTAAAATTCAGTGGTGTACCTATATTTTTTTACTGACTTTTATTTGAAAGTTATACCACAAAGTTGTTTTTCAGTCTACTATACATAATATTCTACCTTTTAGCCTAACCAGACCTCATCACAACAAGGAAAAGAGAAACAAGTTGATTCTAGGGAAAGAAATTTCATGAGTCTGGCAGATTTGTTGAATATGCCGGTTACAGACAAGTATCCTTTAAATGTAGTATCTCAGAAAGATCAAACAAATACTAGCCCAAGAAAGACTAAAAGAAAAACAAGGTAAGTAATAGTTAATAGTGATAGTAACAATGGAAAAACACTGCTGATCAAAACTAGAGGATATAGTTCTCATTTTTATAATTATTACTAGCCGACCCGTCCCCACTTCATTGGGGGCGTTAATTATATTTTCTCTGAACTTTTTGTTTAATCATATTTAAATATAGCCTATAGCATTCCTGAATAGTAAAGCTTTGTGATTGTAAAAGAATTTTCATTATCGGTTCAGTATTTCCGAAAATTAGCCCTTACAAACAAACAATCAAAGTTACAAACTTTACCTCTTTATTTATAATATTAGTATATATGAATATAAAAAAATCAACAAAAATAAGTACTTACTTTTTTAATTTTTCCCGGGAAACCTCAACTTGAGGCTCCGAACGTTTATTATTTCAAAGTAAAAGTACCAAAATGTACAAATCACATTTACAGTTCATTTATATCTAGATGGTCTTAAGGCGAGCAGGACTGTCAGTCGCTGCCAAGACTAGGGCCTGGCATAGAACAGCGACCCAGATGAAGGCGTCTGACGTAGCACGAAGAATGTTTGCTTTGATTTGCAAGCCTAGCTCCGCGTGAGCTTAACAAGGCCTTTAGAGATTTGGGATCTATCTATCTATCTCCTTGTTTTATGGCTCTAATACTAAGTCAATTCGCCAGTTCTCCTGTTCCGGTCATTGCTATTGATTATAAGCTTCAGCTGCCTACCCGGGAAGTCTATGTAGACTTCTACGTAAACGAAGACCGCGGAAAGAGGGGCGATTTGGGATAGAGTTTAATTTGCTGTGTTCTGTGATCGGCTGAGGTTATGGACTTGTGCTTTTACTGGGAAAAAAATTGTCTAAAAATCCCCTAGATAAATCAGGTACATCCGTAGCATAGGTAATCGGTGGTTTATTGTTTTAGGTTATTGTGGATTGGGGTGGGAGGAGGGAGCAGGGAAAAGGGTGGGTATGGAAGGTGGTAAAGAGGTAATCGGTAATAAATAGGTTTGTGAATCGGGTTGTCAGGTAAGTTGTTAGGGGACTTTGTGGTGGTTTGTGGCGGAAGAATTTATCGGAAGTGTTGAGTTTGTATTCAAGGATGGTAGGGTGTTTTATGCTTCATGAATGTCAGCGATTCTGGCATATTTGCCAGAACCGGTGACCGCACGAAGCACTTTGTTTTGGAAACGTTGTAGTCGGGAAAGTTGAGTGTCTGATACACAGAACCAGGCAGGTGAGGCGTAGAGAAGGACGGTTTTAAGGATTTGATTGTAGGTGATCAGTTTGTTAGCTGGGGATAGTGGGGATTTGGGGACAGAATACAATATACCGCTTGTTGCGCTGCGAATGTCTTTTTTATCGCATGATTGATTTGCGCTACGAGTATATGAACGCGTCATCGGCATATAGAGCTAGATTTGTGGAAGGATATCTGGGTAGGTCGGAGAGGTAAAGGTTAAATATTTTCGGACTCAAGACAGACACCTGAGGTACCCCTGCATGTATGCGCCTAGAGGCGGAGATGGAATAGACAACCCTGACAGGAAAAGTTCTATTTGATTATTCACTGTCAAAATATCAATGCAGTCTACTGAAGTAGCTCTTTCTCTACAGAGGTTTTGTTAAAAAATATTGTTTATATAATGGCTTGCAAACGTCATTTTTGACATAATATTGAAAATAAGTCAAAAACGGTTGAACTTAGGTATAAAACACTATATACTAAATATATATAGAATTTTACCCAGAATCTAAAAAATTAATAATATATAGGGTGTCCATTTTAAAATAAGGAAGTTGACATTAACTTCCGAAATAACCGGAAGTGGTAAAACTGTCAGAATATTTTAGTATCGCGAATAAAAATACTCACATCGGTTCTTTTCTCTATAGGCCGCCCAAGAAACCAGCAAAGAAGCCTCAGAAATGGTCACAGGTGCAGCTGCGCAAGGCTTTAGAAGCTGTAAGACGAGGAACCTCGATTAATGTAGCTGCAAAAATATTTTGGGTACCTCACACAATTTTAAGAAAATACTCTAGTAAAGATTTTTTATCCAATATGAAAAAACGTCTTGAAATGTGATTATTTTTATTTCTCTGTCAGTTTGTACAACCAAAGAGTATGGCATACGTTATGTTTTCTTTAAGTATACGGTTAAAAAGTTTGTAAATAAATGTTGTTTTGTGATATCTATGTGACTGGTGTGTTTTATTACAATATTAAGGCAGATCTCCCCTCCTTAATTTATTATTAAGAAATTTATGGATACAAAATCGCAAAGAGGTCCATCGCCAGACTTGTCATAGGAAATCCCATGTAAATTTTGATCTTACCCTTCTATTGATTATGCAAAATAATTATATTAGACTATTTTGAAAGCATTGTTAAAATAAGCTTACACACTTTTCTGTTTTCTTTACTCTAATACAATTTTGTTGTAAAATCAATAGGGTAGTCAATAATTGAAGGTATCAAGATTTACGTGGGATTTTCTATGCTTATTATTTTCGGTAGGAAATCAAAATAACTATCCTCCATTTTTGTTCAGCAGTGTAATTAAATACATAGAGGGGATTAATTTAGAATATTTATTAAATTTAATAGATAATTTATTGAGTTATTTTAGGACAAAAAGTTTATACAGGGTGTCCAGAAAGTCAACGATAATACTGAAAGGGCTGGTGGAACAACTCATAAGCATTCAGGAAACCATAAAGTGACCTCGGTAAGAAATTGTTGGTTTTCGAGATGTTGGCACTTGAAAGTCGTCAAAGTCGTCCTCTACCGATCAGATTTTTTTATTTTCACTTAAAGAAATTTATGTTTTTAGATTTTGATTGAAGTTTGGCAGCACTGAAAGGCCATTTAATGTTTTTCTGGTTGCTTATGGGTTGGTTCATTAGTCCTTTCAATATTATCGTTGACTTTTCGGACACCCTGTATAAACGAGGTTCCGCAAATTTTTCGTTCTGAAGATACAGGGTGTTACACTTAAAAGAAAAGAATATAAATTTGAAAATATTTCTTTTAGTAAATTTGTAAGTCTAGCTCTTATTTATACTCTATTTTTTGCAAGAGAGAGTAATAAATCATTTAATTTTATGGCAATTCGCTTTCTTTGTTAGTCCGAGTATAAATATTTTTCTTCAATTCTACCTGTAATGTACTGATAAGGCATCATAATTTTAGGCCGGCAGACCCCGCTCTAAAATTCGTCAACCTCTTGGGTCAAATACAAAGAAATAACAGATGTTTACCCGTATTTACGTGGGAATAATGTGATAAAAACCTTGACAGTGGCGGTGCGCTTGAGTTTATTTTTGGAAACTTACCCTTTTTAAACAGTTTAGGTAAAATGAAAATCTTGTTTCTTTTATATGTGTAAAAAATTTATTTTAAAATTTATAGTATATCAATATTGTACAGTTGGTATAATTATAGTTAATAATAACCATTTTATTAAGAAAATAATACACATTAAAAATGCATAGTCAAAAAATAATTATTTAAAATATAATCTATACCTAATTAAATATGCTACATAATCTACATCTAGTTATTCACATTCTTCCATATCTGACATACTATCACTACTTGAGTCATATGAGTCTACTTGTATAATTAGAGGTTCAACAGTTGTATCTACTATTATATCCAAAGACCACATTTTATTTTCTACTTCTAATACATGTTCGACACATTTTTTCCAGTTTTCTGGGGAAGCATTAGATATGGCAATTTGAAATAGTTTTTTTATATCTACTAGTTTAAACGTAGTATTATTTCTGGCTACATCACCTTTCACTTGTGCCCATATAAGTTCTATGGGGTTTAGTTCGCAGTGATAAGGTGGCAGCCGATATACAGTTATATTTTGTTTCTTGGCTATTTCATCAATTACAAAACGTGTGTACTTAGCTTTATTTGTGGCGACTTCACTTTTTACTAGCTGCAACAACTCTAGTTTTTAGTCCTTTCAATATTATCGTTGACTTTTCGGATCACCCTGTATAAACGAGGTTCCGCAAATTTTTCGTTCTGAAGATACAGGGTGTTACACCTAAAAGAAAAGAATATAAATTTGAAAATATTTATTTTAGTAAAATTTGTAAGTCTAGCTATAAATCTTATTTAATCTTTATACATAATTGCTAATTTGACAGTTATTTACTCTTAGCCCCATAACTCGTAAAATGCTTTAAGAGGGTTGTATATAAATCGTGTTTTTTTAATGGAACAACCTGTATATTAGTTAATTTTTGGATTGCAGAGTAAAAATAATGGAAGTTTTATTAGCAATCCATGTACTAAAACTGAAAAGGTTTTTAAAATATTTGAGATTTTTGAAAAAACATGATAAAAACAAAACTCCTACCTAATTTACCCTTGACTTTTTTATAATATGTTAGATTGCTAAAAATGAAGTGTACAATCACCTACATTTATTTTTTTACTAGAAATTATACAGGGTGTCCAGAAACTAATATTTATTATTATATTATTTTCTGAACACCCTTTATATGTAATTTTTAGTAACAAAACTAAATGTAGGTGATGGTACAGTCAATATTCTAGAATTCTAACATAATATGCAAAGTTAAGCGTAAGTAAGGTAAAGATATATTAAAATCTTATTTTTGTCAAGAATTTTTCAAAATCCTAAATATCTTAAAAACCTTACATTTTTGGTATAGGCATCGCTTATTAAATTTACGTTATTTTTATTTTTACAATCCAAAACTTGACTAATATACAGGTGTTCCATTAAAAAAAAACACAAGTTTAACTATGATTTTTTCTTTGGAGCACGTTACGCTGGATTTAAACTGAATTTTAGTTCTAGGGTGCCTGGAGAAGGCCTACATTTAGATGAAGAAGGATATTGTGTATGGAATAAAAATATGACCAAGTCATATATCGCTCCCAAAAAGGATAAATTGAAACTAGTGGAGAAAAACAACAGCGAGAGTAAGTGCGTTTTTATTTTAATTTATTGATGGAAGAATATAAAATATGAAATATCCTCGAAAAAATCCAAATTTAAAAGTAGTATCACAGATTCCGTCATCCATGGCGCAAATTTTGTCTATCGAACGCCGGCTGGCCCGCGTAAACATAGTTCAAATGCGATTTTCGAATACCTTCGAGAACCTGTTTTAATTGGTCAATTTTAAACGGTTTATTTGAAAATGACCAATTAAAACAGGTTCCACAATTCGCAAATGGCATTTCGTAAGTAAATATACGAATTAGGCTTTACGCAAGACAGCCGGCTCTCAATAGACCAAATTTCCGAGATTCGAAGCGGAATCTGTCCGCTTAGCGTATCTCTATGGTAGTATAGTAAATTTTTTAAAGACAAAGAACTCTATGACATTTTTTAGACAATGTACTCTATTTTATATTGAAAAAAAAATTAAAGACAGATAGATTTTGAAGCACCCAGTATACAGCTTATGTTAAAGTACAATGTACCCAGAAAAAAACCAATTTGTGTAATCCATAAGCCAAAAATTATATCTGAAGGTTGTATATTATGCAACTTACTTTTTATTTTAATTTTTAGGAGAAAAGACTGATAGTTCATGTATAATTTTGGGTGACAGCGGCACTGAAGATGACGATGAAACCACAAAACCCAGTTATAGTACTACGGACAATACGCCTCATTGTCATGAAATAATGGATAAAGAAATTGTTGATAATGAGAGTTTAGTACAAATTAATAAACCCGTAAGTCAGCAAAATGATCCAACGGAAAATAAGCCGAAGAAATTATCCAAAATAGGCAAAAAGAGAAGAACTAGAAGGATATTTACAGTTAGGCCGAAAAGAAAGCTCAAAAAGAGATATTCCGCATAATAAGTCGAAAGAGACAGTGAACTTAGCTGATGAAGAAAAAGAAACAAGAAGAAGCTTACCGGAAAAATCTAATGCTAGGAAATTTGAAAATGAAGAAGAATGTCTTCTGGTGTCAGAAAAGAAAGCTCAAAAAAGAGATATTCCACATGATAAGTCGAAAGAGACATTGAACTTAGCTGCAGAAGAAAAAGAAACAAGGAGAAGCTTACCAGAAAAATCTAACGCTAGGAAATCTGAAAATGAAGAAGAATGTCTTCTGGTGTCAGATTCAATACCTCAAGACGATGATTCATTACACACAGAGACGTTGAAAGATCCAAAAGCGACTTATCAGTTAAAAGTACACTCAGTACATATCCAATAAGAAGTAGGATTTCTAATAAAGATTTAGCTAAACCTGACTCAGCACAAGTGATAAAAGAAAGGTGTCCTAGAAAAAGCAGATCGTCGGCTAAATCAAAGCAGAATGAGCCTGCGAGTACCTCATCTGAACCAGATGCAGCAATAAGTGATATTTCAACGGTGCAATCTTCTGAGTCCTTTGAAAGACTTGAAGCTGAAAAAGATTCTTTAAACTCTTCAAAGACTGATTTAAATACTGTCGAAACTAGAGATGCCGCAAAAAATAGTCTCACAAACCCTGTAATTCTGCTTGAACCAATGGACAATGCGTCATGCAAAATTGTTCCGCCAGTGCCGATGAAAAAATATACCCATACAAGGAAAAAAGGAGGTGATACGGAATCATTGAAAATTAAAATTAAGAGCATAAAATTGAATCCGTTTGTTTCTAAGGTGAAGAAATCGACGAAATCTTCATTGAAGACTTACACTATGAAAAGGAAGAGAAATAGTGTTAGTCCCGGTAAGTAACAGTCATTGATTTCGATTTTGACTTTATTTATGTTCTTCTAGTGATTTTCTGAGAGAATGTGAAACTTACAGTAGTTTTTCTCCTCTATGTGATGCTGATTTAAGTATTTGTGCGTGATTTCAGGTTCTTTGCATTAGCGACAGTTGCTTATAAAAAATTCATCGCTAAACCTATCTTACAATACTAAAACATGAAAACAAAGACATATTTTTTCATGGGTTCTGAATAATTACGAACATTTATATATTTTTTTGTAGAAGTTGTGAGTAACACAGCACCACCCGCAGAAGAAGAGGAAAAGGATGCTGCTTCTAATATTGAAAAGCAGGAATCAGAAGTTGATGTTGATGTTAAAAAAGAAAGACTGAAGGCAAAGCGACTGAAGATATCGCGGAAAATATTAGCCAAACAGATGGTACAAAGAAAGAAGACCTAAGACTTAATCCGTTTAGTTCTAATAAATCAAGATCGTCGAGAAGTAGAGGAAGTTTGGGCTTAGTAGGTATGTAATCAGAGCATTGAAAAAGAAGTCTTTTTAAATTTCTTTGGTCATTTATATCATTTAATTATTTTGAATACACGACCGGCCGGTTTATACGACAGAAAGTTTAGTATTAAATTTCACCTCGGAATCTCACGGAATAAGCTGAATATCTGTACATACCTTTATTTTGGTACAAAAATACTCTCCTAAAAATCCCCTATGATATCGTGTAAGGAACTCGAAATATGACAGGTCAAATGTCAGAAAAATCAGTTTTTGCGAATATCTCGTTTCCTTTACTTTTAATTGCATTTATATTTATTATAAAAGTTGTAGAACACAAATTCTTTACAAATTTGATTCTAAGCATATTTTGTCATACCAACGGATCCGATAATAGAGGGCGCAGTGTGTAAAGCACTTTAGTGTATGTACATGCCTTAGCACGCAATCAATCGTGATATTTAGCAAATACTTAAGTAAAAAGATGGCATATTAGACTAAAAATCACGATTGATTGCATGCTAAGGTATG